>WNWK01004342.1:67500-142615 GCA_009830355.1 Cherax destructor | reverse complement strand
CTCTCTCTTCTCCAGGTGCATAAACACTTACTATAACCCACTTTTCACATCCAACCTTTATTTTACTCCACATAATCCTTGAATTTATACATTTATATTCCTTCTTTACCTGCTATAACTGATTATTCAACATTATTGCCACTCCTTCTTTAGCTCTAACTCTATTTGAAACCCCTGATCTAATCCATTTATTTCTCCCCACTGAAACTCTCCTACCCCCTTCAGCTTTGTCTCACTTAAAGCCAGGACATCCAGCTTCTTTTCATTCATAACATCTACAATCATCTCTTTCTTATCATTCGCACAACATCCACGCACATTCAAACATCCCACTTTGACGGTTTTCTTCTTCTTCTTTTTAGTAAGCTATACAGGAAAAGGGGTTACTAGCCAATTGTTCCCGGCATTTTAGTTGACTTTTACAACACGCATGGCTTACGGAGGAAAGATTCTTATTCCACTTCCCCATGGATATGAAAGGGAAAAGCAATAAGAACAAGAACTATTAAGATAAAATCAAAGAAAACTCAGATGTGTGTGTATAAAATAAACGTGTACATGTTTGCGTAGTGTGACCTAAGTGTAAGTAAGTAGCAAGACGTACCTGAAATCTTGCATGTTTATGAGACAGAAAAAGACACCAGCAATCCTACCATCATGTAAAACAGTTTCAGGTTTCTGTTTCACAGTCACCTTGCAGGATGGTAGTACCTCCCTGGGTGGTTGCTGTCTACCAACCTACTACCTATATATATATATATATATATATATATATATATATATATATATATATATATATATACTGGCAGAAGTAGAACCCACCCAGGAGACCGGAGAAGTGGAGAGTTCAGATGATGGAGGTGGTGATGGAAAACTTGATTAACATGTCAAGGACTCAACAAGAGAGAGAGAGAGAGGATGAACCAGCAAGACTGGATCTAGTATTTACCATAAGCGCATCTGGTAAAGGTAAAATAGAACACGAGAGAACTCAAGCGACCCCACAGCACTGAATTCCGAATACTTTAAAGAAGTAAACATTAAGGAATAAACCAGATTTCAGAAGGGAAAACTTGAAAGGATGAGAAATTCCTACACTGTTAAACTGCAGACAACCATCACCGACAACCATAATATGTAAGGTAGTGGACAAAATAATCGGCAGGAGAATAACAGAGCACTTGCAGAGAAGTAGTGTCACTAAGCAGCACAGATTTGGTGATGGTAACTCTTACCTGACAAACTTGCTGAGGATCAAGCAATAACAAGGCAACAGAAGTGAGATGGCAGAAGGGTGCATGGACTGCATATTCTTGGATTGCCAACATGCATTTGGTGCTGTATCTCACAAGAGACCGGGATAAAAATCTGAGGAACAGGCAGGTGTAACAGAAAAGGTATTGTAACGAATCAAAGAGTGTCTGATGGAAAGGATGCAAAGATCGATTGTCTGAGTAAAGATATCAGAGTGTAGATGTATCAGAGTGTAGAGGTATCAGAGTGTAGAGGTATCAGAGTGTAGAGGTATCAGAGTGTAGAGGTATCAGAGTGTAGAGGTATCAGAGTGTAGAGGTATCAGGGTGTAGAGGTATCAGAGTGTAGAGGTATCAGAGTGTAGAGGTATCAGGGTGTAGAGGTATCAGAGTGTAGAGGTATCAGAGTGTAGAGGTATCAGGGTGTAGAGGTATCAGAGTGTAGATGTATCAGAGTGTAGAGGTATCAGAGTGTAGAGGTATCAGAGTGTAGAGGTATCAGAGTGTAGAGGTATCAGAGTGTAGATGTATCAGAGTGTAGAGGTATCAGAGTGTAGAGGTATCAGAGTGTAGAGGTATCAGAGTGTAGAGGTATCAGGGTGTAGAGGTATCAGAGTGTAGAGGTATCAGAGTGTAGAGGTATCAGGGTGTAGAGGTATCGAGTGGGAATGTGTAACAAGTGGGGTTAGGCAAGGATCAGTTTTGTGACCAGTACTGATTCTGGTATATGTAATTGACTTCAGAAAGGACAGTTAGACACATATCTGTATACAGATGATGTAAACTTTATGAGAAGAATAAAAGTCTGTTAGGATACGTGAAGAAAGCTACAAATGGATCTGGACAAACTGCAAGACATAAGAACATAAGAAAGGAGGAACACTGCAGCAGGCCTGTTGGCCCATACTAGGCACGTCCTTCACATTCCATCCCACTAACAAGATATTTGTTCAACCCAATCTTCAATGCTACCTAAAAAAAAAGCTTTGATAATATTTACTCATGTGCAATTCCCACTCAAATCCAACCCCTCTCACTCATGAATTTATTCAACCTAAATTTGAAACTACCCAAGGTCCAGTAACCCTACTAGGCAGACTGTTCCACTCATCAACTACCCTATTTCCAAACCAATACTTTCCTATATCCTTTCTAAATCTAAACTTATCTAATTTGAATCCATTATTGCGGGTTCTCTCTTGGAGAAATATCCTCAAGACCTTATTTATATCCCCTTTGTTAATACCCATTTTCCACTTGTATACCTCGATCATGTCTCCCCTCATTCTTCGTCTTACAAGTGAATGTAATTTTAGGCTCTTCAATCTTTCTTCATACGGAAGATTTCTAAAGCTATGTATTAATTTAGACATTCTACGCTGAATGTTTTCTAACGAATTAATATCAATCTTGTAATATGGAGACCAGAACTGAGCTGCGTAATCTAGGTGAGGCCTTACTAACGATGTATAAAGCTGTAATATAACCTCTGGACTTCTGTTGCTTACACTTCTTTATATAAATCCCAGTAATCTGTTTGCCTTATTACGTACGCTTAGGCATTGCTGTCTTGGTTTAAGGTTGCTGCTTACCATCACCCCCAAGTCCTTTTCGCAATCTGTATGGCTAAGTTCTACGTTATTTAACTAATAAGTGCTTGAGTTATGGACACTCCCGAGCTTCAGAACCTTGCATTTATCTACATTGAACTGCATCTGCCCCTTTTCTGACCAGGAATTGAGTCTGTCTAAATCCTCCTGAAGTTCCCTGACATCTACGTTTGAATCGATTATCCTACCTATCTTCGTGTCATCGGCGAAATTGCTCATATCACTAGTAATTCCCTCATCAAGGTCATTGATATATATTATAAACAACAACGGGCCTAAGACTGATCCCTGTGGAACACCACTTGTTACAGATCCCCACTCGGATTTAACCCCATTTATGCACACTCTCTGCTTCCTATTGGTGAGCCATGACTCGATCCATGACAGCACTTTTCCCCCAATGCCATGAGCTGCCACTTTCTTTAACAGTCTCTGGTGCGGTACTCTTATCAAAAGCCTTACTAAAATCTAAATAAACAATATTGAATTCTTTATCGTGATCAACAGCCTCAAAAGCTTTACTAAAGAAGATTAATAAATTAGATAGGCAGGAACACCCCCTCGTGAATCCATGCTGATTATTATTAATCAAATTATGGTTATCTAGATGGCTTCTAATAATATCAGCTATAATTGACTCTAGTAATTTGCCTACAATTGAGGTCAGGCTTATTGGACGGTAATTTGACGGTAGTGACTTGTCCCCTGCTTTAAAAATAGGAATTACATTAGCCATCTTCCACATATCAGACACTACACCTGTTTGAAGAGATAAATTAAAAATGTTAGATATTGGTTCACAGAGTTCCATTTTGCATTCCTTAAGAACCCTTGCTAAAAGCTCATCAGGACCCGGCGATTTATTTTGTTTCAGTCGATCTACTTGTTTCATAACCATTTCGCTAGTGACTGTGATATTACATAATTTATCTTCTTCAGGGACTCTATAAAAATGAATTATTGGGATATTATTAGTGTCTTCCTATAAACCTGGAAAAAACTTTTTGGGTTAGTTTTTTAATCTCTAGCAACTTTATTTCCATAGTCCCATTTAGCTTTTTTTATACCCTGGTCAGGCAAGTTGATACTGAAATTCAACCCCAGTAAATGCAAGGTTGCGAATTTGGGAAAGGAACAAGAAGACCAGAAACTGAGTATAGAGTTGGGAGACGAAGACTGCAGACATTTATGTGTAACATATGTTAGGCTTAAGAACATAAGAAAAAAGGAACACTGCAGCAGGTCTACTGACCCATGCGAGGCAGGTCCATCACTCCCCTGCTGAGACCCGACCACTTGGAGTTAACCCTTTCCAGGTAAACTCCAAGTAGTCAGGTCACTTCCACTTAAGGAATTAGTACGGCATCTGACCTAATAGCACAAGCTAGTCAGGTCCAACTCACACCCACCCACACCCACTCATGTATTTATCTAACCTATTTTTAAAACTACACAACGTCCCAGCCCCTATGACGGTACTCGGGAGTTTGTTCCACTCATCCACAACTCTATTACCAAACCAGTGCTTTCCTATATCCTTCCTGAATCTGAACTTTTCCAACTTGAAACCATTGCTGCGAGTCCTGTCTTTGCTGGATATTTTCAGCACGCTATTTACATCCCCTTTATTTATTCCTGTTTTCCATTTATACACCTCAATCATATCTTCCCTAATTCTACGCCTTTCTAGAGAGTGCAGATTCAGGGCCCTCAGTCTATCTTCATAGGGAAGATTTCTGATACATGGGATCAACTTTGTCATCCTCCTCTGTACGTTTTCCAGTGCATTTATATCCATTCTGTAATACGGTGACCAGAACTGTGCAGCATAATCTAAATGAGGCCTAACCAAAGCTATATAGAGTTGAAGAACAACCTGAGGACTTCTATTATTTATACTTCTTGATATGAAGCCAAGGATTCTGTTAGCTTTATTGCGAACACTTATGCACTGTTGTCTTGGTTTCAGATTACTGCTAACCAGAACTCCTAAATCCTTTTCGCAATCACAAGTATTAAGATCTACATTATTCACTTTATATGTGGCATGGTTATTGTCCTGCCCAACATTTAGAACTTTGCATTTGTCTACATTAAACTGCATCTGCCACTTCTCCGACCACTACATCAGTCTATTCAAATCATCCTGGAGTGCTCTAATGTCCTCATTAGAATGAATTGGACGGCCTATTTTGGTGTCATCAGCAAATTTGCTTATGTTGCTATTTATTCCCTCATCTATGTCATTTATGTAAATTGTAAACAACAGGGGGCCCAAAACTGACCCCTGTGGGACACCGTTTGAGACGTGTCCCCATTCTGATTTCTCCCCATTTATGCAAACTCTCTGCCGCCTATTTGTCAACCAAATTTCTTCTCCTATTCCGTGTGCCTTAAGTTTCCTCAATAGCCTCTGATGTGGAACTCTATCGAAAGCCTTACTGAAGTCCATATACACAATATCATATTCATTACGATGATCTACCTCCTCAAACACCTTAGTGAAAAAAGTTAGTAAATTCGTAAGGCAGGAACGCCCCTTAGTAAAACCGTGTTGAGATTCATTTATCAATTTATGCCTTTCAAGATGGCTACGAATTGCCTCGGCAATTATTGATTCCATAAATTTACCAACTATGGAGGTAAGGCTTATTGGTCTATAGTTCGAAGCTAAGGACCTGTCACCTGCCTTGTAAATAGGTATTACATTTGCCATTTTCCACTTGTCTGGCACTATGCCAGTTTGTAGTGATATATTGAAAAGATTTGCCAAAGGTTTGCTAAGTTCCTCTTTACATTCCTTTAAAACTCTTGCAAACAGTTCATCAGGGCCTGGGGATTTGTTAGGTTTTAATTTCTCTATTTGTCTGAGGACCATGTCACTAGTTACCCTAATCGAGCATAGTCTATTATCTTCCTGTTCAACATAATTTATTATTTCTGGAATTCCGCTAGTATCTTCCTGAGTAAAAACTGAGAGGAAGTAAGTATTGAAAATTTCACACATATCCTTATCACTGTCCGTGATTTGTCCTGAGTTACTCTTAAGTGGACCTATCTTGTCCCTAATCTTACTTCTGTATACCTGAAAGAACCCTTTTGGGTTAGTCTTCGAATACCTTGCGACCTTAGCCTCATAATCCCTTTTTGCTTTTCTTATTCCTTTTTTTATTTCTCTCTTTAATTCAAAATATTGATTTCTTATCTGTCCATCCCCTCTTTTGATAAGCCTATATATGCCTCTCTTTTGACCAATGAGATGTTTTAATTTATTGTTCATCCATTTAGGATCATTTTTGTTAGATCTAATTTCCCTACTCGGAACAAAAGTTGTCTGGGCAGCTAGAACTACGCTCTGGAAAACGTCATATTGGCAACCAAAACCACCTACTTGACCCATAGTCAGGTCATCCCAATTTAGAACACCTAGGTAATTTCTCAGCCCCATGAAGTCGGCTAAGCGAAAGTCTGGAACAGAGACTTGATTGCAGTTACCTGGGTAATTCCATGATATATTGAAACTAAGTGATTTGTGATCGCTTTCCCCAAGCTCTTCATTAACCTCAAGATTATTAATTAGTGATTCTTTGTTGGCAAGAACCAAATCAAGCAAGTTGCTACCTCTAGTTGGTTCTGTCACAAACTGTTTTAAAAAACAATCCTGAACCGTATCAAGAAAGTCACTAGACTCAAGATTACCTGTCACATTGTTCCAATCAATTTGTCTAAAGTTAAAATCTCCCATTAACACAACATTTTTAACTCTAGACGCCTTATGAATTTCGTCTCATAGCAGCTTACTGCACTCCCTATCCAGGCTTGGGGGCCTGTAAATCACACCCAAAATTAATTTTTCACGACCCTCGAGAAACTGTAGCCAAACAGATTCTGTGTCCGATGTTTCTAATCTTATATCTTGTCTAACACAACAATTTAAATGATCTCTGACATACATCGCCACTCCACCACCCTTCCTGTTGACCCTATCAGTGTGGAATAGCTTATAACCCTGTATGTTGCACTCGGAAGGCATTTCTCTATCTTTCAGGTTGAACCAGGTCTCTGTTATAGCAACAATATCTATATTACCTGCACTTGCAAGTAATCTTAGCTCATCTATCTTATTTCTTATACTCCTACTATTTGTATAGTAAACCTTAAGGGAGCTAGTCACTCGTTTCCCTCTACTATCTCTCTTTGTTTGTTGATCAGTTGCTTTGCCTTTACTAGCAACTTTATTTTGAATATTGTCTTTTAAACATATTCCTGAGGTATCCTGGTAATATCTGCTGTTTCTAACCCTAATACTTCAGCCTGATTGTTTCCCACAAACACCCATACCTCTATAATTTATCAGTTTAAAGTCCTAGACAAGTATGCAGATGTCAGAATGGAACTGACACCTGACCTAACGATATTAAGTGGATAGAACGAGGGGTGGCAAAATGAAAACTCAAGAAATAATCAGAGAACTGAATAGTGTAGACAGGGATAGACTGAGAGGCAGAGAACGGGTACACTGGGGCATAGTTGGAGGCTAAAGACACAGGGATGTCATGAAATATTACTTCAGCCTAAGAAGAGTCAGGAAGTGGAATGACTTGGATGAAGAGGTAATGGAGGCAGGTGCCATTTAAAGTTTTAAGAGTAGTTAATTGAGTCCCCACAGAGCTAGGAGAGAGAGGCAGGGTCAGGAGCTGAAACTCGACTCTTACATCCACAAATTGATGAGCACACACACACACACACACACACACACACACACACCAGTATTGATGTGGTCTCCGCCAGGGAGGAATTTCAGGAAGTTTTGTGCATTTCCGGTGTTCTGAGAAAAAGTCCCCCCCTCTGTCTCTCTTTCTCTCTCCCCTTCCTTTCTCTCTCCTCCTATTTCCCTTTGCTCTTTTCTTCCCTTTCGTTCTTTTCTCCTCTCTCCTTTCTGGCATCAAGATAGAAAGTTTACTTAAATATTTACGACTCAAAATCATAACAACTGCCAAACAATTCAGGGAACGAAAAGGATTCGAACCCACGGCCAGTCAGTGCTAAAACTAGCAGGTCAGTGCTCTACTTCACCATGCTGGCCAATAAGACTTATACAACCAAGTATATCTCCACACACACTAGGAAGGCTAGTATGGACCACCACTGTGACCACGAGTACTCGTTCTTACAGACGAGACTCACACTACCAGATAAAAAAAAAAGAGAGATAGAATTGCAGAGAGGAATTTTATCGAAATGTTTCACCTGTTAAGCAGCCTGTCCACGGGCGAAACGTCTCAGTAAATTTCCTCTTTGTAAATGTGTCTTTTTTTCGAAATTTATTACCAAGGAATGTGCAGGATTAAAACCCCTGGCAAGCCAGTTCTAAACCTAGTTAAGCCAGTAGTGGTGTTACCACTACAGTTCTAAGCTAGCAAGCCAGCATCTTCAGCGGTTGTGCCTTTAATACCCTACCAAGGAAGACAAATCAGTGAGAGCACGGCAGTAGAACACTGCCTGACGGTTATATACACTGCCTGCTAGGCGGTCTGGTGATACTGCCGCTAAGAAGTCACCCACTAGCACTACCAGTGCACCAGGAGACACCCAACACTGCCGCCTTCCCTGTATGCCTGGGAGGAAATAATCTAAGGTTATTGATGCCTGTTTTAACGGCATATTCACCCTCCTCCCCCCGACGATAAGCCCCCACACACTTTAAAAAAGGGGGTAGTTTATAGTGTAAGTCTTAGTGCAATCTCTCTCAACCACCTCCCCAGGAGGTCGGGCCAGTCCCACACGCTCCACGACCTTGTGAGGTCGAAGCTAGCTTTCCCCTCCCCCCTTCCGTAGAGGTTCCTCCCCTCCCCCTCTTTTTCCTTCCCGACGGCACCCACCCTCCTTCCACCCCTCCCACCCTCACCTTCCTTGCCCTCCATCCGACCGGCTCCCCCGCCCTTCCGCCCTGCGGGTGTGCACGCTCAGGCTGACGCCACGTTACCGCGCGCCCCTCATCAGCTGTGTTAGTAAACAAATGACGTCACATCCCATTGCTACCCCTCGGGAGAGGTCGTAGGGAATGCAGCTGCTGTTGCATCTATTACTGCTGTGGCTAGTGTTGCTACTGTTGCAACTGCTGCAGCTGTTGCTTCTGCTGTTGCAGTTGCTCTTTCTTCCTCATTATTATTATTATTATTATTATTATTATTATTATTTATTTATTATTATTATTATTATAATCAAAAGAAGCGCTAAACCACAAGGGTTATACAGCGTGGCCTTTCTTCCTCATTATTATTCCTGTTCCTCCTTCTCCTCCTCAACGTCGTTTACCTCCTGTGTTTCCTTACACTAGAGCTTTATCACCTTCCTGTATAATTTATTTTACGTGCGTCGAGGTAGATGGGGCTGGGGTTGTGAGGTAAGGGGTTGACTTACTAGGATCACATTTTTAATAATAGATATAGAAGTAAATTTCACACAGAGGGTTGAAGACATGTCATGAGAGAGAGAAAAAGAGAGAAAGAGAGAGAGAGAGAGAGAGAGAGAGAGAGAGGAGAGAGGAGAGAGAGAGAGAGAGAGAGAGAGAGAGAGAGAGAGAAAGACTTCAAGTACGGGACACCAGATACAGTGTCCATCCTCTATAACACACATGTCAGGCGGCAGTTTGTATATGGTACACACACACACACACACACACACAGTAGCGACAGTGAAGAGGTGGGACTAGGAGCTGTGACTTGACCCCTGCAACCACAACTAGGTGAGTACACACAAACATACACAGTACTGAACAAAGCCTTTTAACCATCGCGTATTTTCGAGCCATTGGAAAAGGGGTTGAAAAGGTGGCATAAAATGGACAAGTCTTCTTCCTCTTTCCTTCCTCCTCTTCCTCCTCCTCCTCTTGGTCTTCCTCTTCCTCCTCTTCTCCTGCTGCTCTTCCCACACTTCCTGATAAATATTGTATATCCAAGAAAGTATTGAGCAGAGTGAAGGTCGTTACTGTTTAATAAATATGATAAGAAACGAATTTGAAGAAATATAATAACAGAATATGGGGAATAAGTGATGGATATGATAACAGGGCGGGGGAAGGAAGGGAAATAGGGGAATAAACTCCAAGAAATAGAATTTTTTTTACTTGTTTACTAGCAACACTGTAGACAACGTCACATAAACACAACACTCGTGGCTGAGGTGATTATTAAGACATACCTGGAGTATACCTGGAGAGGGTTTCTGGGGTCAACGCCCCCGCGACCCGGTCTGTGACCAGGCCTCGTGTTGGATCAGAGCCTGATCAACCAGCCTATTACTGTTGGCCGCACGCAAACCGACGTATGAGCCACAGCCCGGCTAGCCAGATACTGACTTTAAGTAGCTGTCCAGGCAGAAGTTTAGATTTCGGGTTCGAATCCTTTTCTGGCCTTGAGATAAAAGTGTGTGTACTCACTTAATTGTGGTTGCAGGGGTCGATTCATAGCTCCTGGCTATGTGTGTGTGATCAGATCCCATTCTGGAAATGGGATCTGAACCTATACAATATTTCATGGCGAACCTGAAGTCTTGAGCGACTAGTCCCGACTCTTCTGAACCATTACTTCATTAAATAAACCGTCGACTTCATATACAAAATATGGATTTAACCTGTTAAGCACACTGTGTATATTCTGAAACGTATGCCTGAAACGCATACACTGAGACCAGCATTGTATATACCACTCTTGTATATCTCGTGTTTATATCGATGGGTATATACTTTAGTTTAATCCCTGTCTTAGGGATTAAGTCATGACCTGAAACGTGTTTATAACCCCATTAGAGGTGACGTGATACGGCACCCAACTACACGGTCTGCCTCCCTGTAACAAGCCAATTAGACCCTTCAGACTGCCTGGAGATTAGTTCTGGTCTCTTTGAGTTTCAGGGAACGATGCTATTTCAGTGGAGACATCCGCATGTGACGTAAAGAATCACCTTTCTCGCCAGGGAGCAGCACAGAGGAGGCCCTTCATGATGTCTGGCTGGTGGCGCTCTGGGCTCCGCCAGGCTCCGGAATGAAGTTTCTCACCAGTGAGGTTCCACGAAGCTGCCTCCTCCTCTTCCTCCCATGGCTCCAAGATCCTCCTTTCTCGGGCTTCCAGAACGACCCAATCGTGTTATTTTTATGTTGAGAGTGACGGGATGGTGGTTGGTGGGGTGGTGGGGTGTGGTGGGTTGTTGGTAGGGTGGTGATGTGTGGTGGGTGGTTGGTGGGGTGGTGATGTGTGGTGGGTGGTTGGTGGGGTGGTGGGGTGTGGTGGGTGGTTGGTAGGGTGGTGATGTGTGGTGGGTGGTTGGTAGGGTGGTGATGTGTGGTTGGTAGGGTGGTGATGTGTTTTGGGTGGTGGGGTGATGGTATTTATTGATGATTTGGTAGTGTAGTAGTGATCTAGGTCGGCGATGTAGTGATGTGTAATATTTTTGATGTTGCGTTATGTTATGGTGTGAGGTGGTGGTATAGGGGTTCAGGGAGGAAGGGAGAGTAACACTCAGGGGGAATACCAAGGTTGGAACCATCTCCCTACCTAATCACTCTTGAGACATCTCAAAATAGCTCGACATTAAATATCTAATTTATAGATAATTGCTGCTTAAGAAATACTAAATTTAATTCATGATTGCAAACGTCTGTGCCAACACCAGACTAGCGGGCGCACTACCTGCATCTTGCACCTTATTGAGACCATTCTGTCTTGATGGGCGTCTCAGGAGTTTGCAACAACCCGTTGCTTACCTTGTGTAGTCGACCACCTTGCTTGCTTGCTTGGTTGCTTGCTTGCTTGCTTGCTTGCTTGCTTGGTTGCTTGCTTTGCTTGGTTGCTTGCTTGCTTGCTTGCTTGCTTGCTTGCTTGGCTGTTAAGACAACATTTTTTTTAAATGTCATTTTATTGAAAAAGTGTTTCGCCCACTATTGACTACTGTACATCAATTGATAAAGACCTTGGGGGACGAAACGTCTTCTCAAGAAAACGCATATTTCGTCCTATTAACAAAGTTGTTGGTAAATAATATCATTCCTCTAGCCTCGCATCATAGGTCATACTTCTCACCTCTACGATTAGTTTCGTTGCAAACCTTTGCATTTTTTCCAGCTTCTTTACATATTTTACCGGATGTGGGTTCTATAGTGGCGCTGCATACTCTTAAGTTAGACCTGACATAAGTCGTGTATTAGGTCGTGAATACCTCGTTGTTGATGTTCCTGAAAGCTATCCTTAATAATCTGGTCTGTCTCGCGTTTGCTGCAGTAGTTATCCGGTTGATGTGTAACTCAGGTGACATGCTCGGTACTATGCTCACCCCGAGGTCCTCTGCCAGGAAAGTTTGCAGCCTGTACGCTGTTTCTGAGCGTCTTTGCCTTTCTTTGATTTTCATAACTTTGCATTTGCTGGGGTTGAATTCCAGTAGTTACTTGTCAGACCAATCATGAAGCTTTGTAGTCTTCCCTGGTCTACTTATGTTTGAACTGCAGGCCTCCAGCAGCAACAGCCTGGTTGACCAGGCAAGCACCAGACGAGCCTGGCCCACGGCCGGGCTCCGAGAGTAGAGAGACTCTCGAAACTCATTAAAGGTATATCAAAGTTACTTTCATTAGTTCCACATCGCCTGCGAACAGACACCTCTGACTCCATACCTTCTATCAAGTCGTTCACATACACACGACAAACAGTACTGGACCAACGACTGACCCTTGTGGAAATCTCGATACATTCGCCCATTCCGACACGTGTCTGATACTCGAAGTAACTCGTTGCTTCCTCCCAGTTAAGTAATCCTTGATTCACTGTGGTGCTGTCTATAGTGTTCCTGCCTTCACCTCTACCATTGTGCTAGTCTCTTGTAAGGTACTGTGTGGGACTACTGTCTATATTGTTCCTTCCTTCACCTCTACCATTGTGCTAGTCTCTTGTAAGGTACTGTGTGGGACTACTGTCTATATTGTTCCTTCCTTCACCTCTACCATTGTGCTAGTCTCTTGTAAGGTACTGTGTGGGACTACTGTCTATATTGTTCCTGCCTTCACCTCTACCATTGTGCTAGTCTCTTGTAAGGTACTGTGTGGGACTACTGTCTATATTGTTCCTGCCTTCACCTCTACCATTGTGCTAGTCTCTTGTAAGGTACTGTATAGGACTACTGTCTATATTGTTCCTGCCTTCACCTCTACCATTGTGCTAGTCTGTTGTAAGGTACTGTGTGGGACTACTGTCTATATTGTTCCTGCCTTCACCTCTACCATTGTGCTAGTCTCTTGTAAGGTACTGTATAGGACTACTTCTTGCAGTCCAATAATATACAGTTCACTCATCCCTCTCTCTCCTGCCTAACTTTCCTAACCTTATGACTGTACTCTAGTATGTTATATGTATGGTGGTAGGAGAAGTGGAATATTCAAATGGCATCAGGAAGAAATCCAAATATTCTTCCTGAGCTTATATATATATATATATATATATATATATATATATATATATATATATATATATATATATATATATATTCTCAGTTCTATGAATTATGCCTGAATAGCTAATCTTAACCCAGGCGCTGTGTGACCCCTACAGGTTTGGTTTCTCCCCCATAATAATAATAATAATAACAATAATAATAATCAGTTTCGCTAAACTACGATCGTCAGTGTTTTTCCCCTCATTAGTGACGTCACTGATACGTCATTGTTACGTCACGATTCACGCCACTGTAACCACCAATGACTGGCCAGCCACGCCTTTCCCTCTCCCCTCCACCTTCTCTTCCCCCTTTTATCTCCATTTCTCTCTCTCTCCCTCCTCCCTTCCCACCCCCACTAGGTGGTCACTAGTGGGGAGAACCCCTGACACTCTGCCATTCCCTCCTTCCCTCCCCTCCCCTCCCACCACACCCCCTTCCTCTACTCCTCCCTTAAGGATGTACCCACCTTGTTTGTTGTGGTTGTGTTGTTGTTGATTTGTTGTCATATATCCTTACATAAACACACACACACACACACACACACACCACCTAACCTAGCAAAGAGGCGGGACCCAGGAGCTGTGAATCGACTCCTGCAACCACAAATAGGTGAATACAAATAGGTGAGTACACACACACACACACACACACACACACACCTCTCTCTCTATCTCTCTCTCTCTCTCTCTCTCTCTCTCTCTCTCTCTCTCTCTCTCTCTCTCTCTCTCTCTCTCTCTCTCTCTCTCTCTCTCTCTCTCTCTCTCTCTCTCTCTCTCTCTCTCTCTCTCACACACACACACACAGCACCTAGAAAGGAATGAGCTTATCAACGACGACCAACACGGTTTCAGGGACAGGAAATCCTGTGTCACAAACCTACTGGAGTTCTACGACAGGGTGACAGCAGTAAGACAAGAGAGAGAGGGGTGGGTAGATTGCATATTCTTGGATTGTAAGAAGGCGTTTGACACAGTCCCACACAAGAGATTAGTGCAGAAGCTGGAGGACCAGGCAGGGATAACAGGGAAGGCACTACAATGGATCAGGGAATACCTGTCAGGAAGACAGCAGCGAGTCATGGTACGTGGCGAGGTGTCAGAGTGGGCGCCGGTGACGAGCGGGGTTCCACAGGGGTCAGTCCTGGGATCTGTGCTGTTTCTGGTATTTGTGAACGACATGACGGAAGGAATAGACTCCGAAGTGTCCCTGTTTGCAGATGATGTGAAGTTGATGAGAAGAATTAAATCGGACGAGGACCAGGCAGAACTACAAAGGGATCTGGCCAGGCTGAAAGCCTGGTCCAGCAATTGGCTCCTGGAGTTCAACCCCACCAAGTGCAAAGTCATGAAGATTGGGGAAGGGCAAAGAAGACCGCAGACGGAGTACAGTCTAGAGGGCCAGAGACTACAAACCTCAATCAAGGAAAAAGATCTTGGGGTGAGTATAACACCAGGCACATCTCCTGAGGCGCACATCAACCAAATAACTGCTGCAGCATATGGGCGCCTAGCAAATCTAAGAACAGCATTCCGACATATTAATAAAGAATCGTTCAGGACTCTGTACACTTTGTACGTTAGGCCCATACTGGAGTATGCAGCACCAGTTTGGAACCCACACTTAGCCAAGCACGTAAAGAAGCTAGAGAAAGTGCAAAGGTTTGCAACAAGACTAGTCCCGGAGATAAGGGGTATGTCCTACGAGGAGAGGTTAAGGGAAATTGACCTGACGACACTGGAGGACAGGAGATATAGGGGGGACATGATAACGACATATAAGATACTGAGAGGAATTGACAAGGTGGACAGAGACAGAATGTTCCAGAGATGGGACACAACAACAAGGGGACACAGTTGGAAGTGGAAGACTCAGATGAATCACAGGGATGTTAGGAAGTATTTCTCAGTCACAGAGTTGTCGGGAAGTGGAATAGCTTGGGAAGAGATGTAGTGGAGGCAGGTTCCATACATAGCTTTAAGAAGAGGTATGATAAAGCTCATGGCGCAGGTAGAGTGACCCAGTGGCGGCCAGTGAGAAGGCGGGGCCAGGAGCTATGACTCGACCCCTGCAACCACAACTGGGTGAGTACAACTAGGTGAGTACACACACACACACACACACGAACCTTGCCATGTAACACAAATAGAGAGAAGTGTCAATATCTCCCACTATAAACACATAAAAATAATTCAAGACACGAGACAAAGAAGAAGAAAGAGAGAGGGAAAAAATTAATCTTGCAGATTTCGACTCGTTCCCGTTCAGTTGAAGACGTTCCCTGATGCAACACGTTCCCTGATGCAACATGTTCCCTGATGCAACACGTTCCCTGATGCAACACGTTCCCTGATGCAACACGTTCCCTGATGCAACACGTTCTTCCTTCCTGCAATATGTGTATGAAGAACACAATTGGTGTGATATTGTGTAGAAATACAAAAACTGTTCCAAGATCATACACATGGAACACAAATACTGTTCCCAGATCATACACATGGAACACAAATACTGTTCCAAGATCATACACATGGAACACAAATACTGTTCCCAGATCATACACGTGGAACACAAATACTGTTCCCAGATCATACACATGGAACACAAATACTGTTCCAAGATCATACACATGGAACACAAATACTGTTCCCAGATCATACACATGGAACACAAATACTGTTCCAAGATTATACACATGGAACACAAATACTGTTCCCAGATCATACACATGGAACACAAATATTATTTCCACTGGTTCATTCACATGGAACACAAACATTGTTCCAAGATCATACACATGGAACAAATACTATTCTCAGATCATACACATGGCACACAAATACAATTCTCAGATCATACACATGGAACACAAGCATTGTTCCAAGATCATTCACAGGAAATAGTTAGAAACGCCTATGCAACACTGGCTGGACAACTTTAGACAAGTATGTGGGACAAAATCTTGAAAATAAGCGTCCATAACAACTGTCGGACGAGACTGGTAAATGTAGCTGTGTGGAGAAGCTAGGAATAGCTGTGAATGGTGTCCACAGCTATAAAAACAATGTGGAGACGCTAGAAATAGCTGTATGTAGCTATAAGAACTATATTATAAGTTTTGAAAACTATGTAGCTATGTGAATAAGTTAGAAATAGCTGTGTATGGTGTTCACACCTATTAAAAACATGTGAAGCTAGAAATAGTGAAGAGCTATAATGTTCTTCCCAGAGCTGAAATATTTCCTCAGTGACTGATGAGACGAAACCAGCAGACATAATATATACAAATAATAATAATAGTAATAATAATAATGATAATAATAATAATTATAAGTATTATTTTTATTGTTATTAGTATTATAATTATTTTTATTATTATTATTATTATTATTATTATTATTATTATTATTATTATTATTATCATCATCATCATCATCATGGAGAAGCGTTATACCCGTAGGGGTCATAAACTCTTAGGGACTTGGAAATAACCAAGGTTGCTCCGAGGTAAGGGACAACTCTAATTCCTTGAAATAAGAGCACTTCACCAGGTTCCAGGTACCTTCCTTGAAGACTCTCTGACACTATGGATGCCAAGCCCATGATGATTCTCTTCAAATCGTTCGTTCTCTCTAGGCTGGAATACTGCTGTACACTAACTGCCCCCTTCAAGGCTGGCGAAATTGCTGACCTGGAGAATGTACAGAGAACTTTCACTGCATAATAAAGCACCTCAGTTACTGGGAACGGTTGAAGGCTCTTGACCTGTACTCCTTGTAACGCAGGCGAGAAAGATACATGATAATATACACTTGGAAAATTCTTAAGAGACTAGTCGCAAATCTGCACACTGAAATCACTCCCTACGAAAGCAAAAGACTTGGCAGGAGATGCGACATCCCCCCCAATGAAAAGCGCCACGAGTGCGCTGAGAGACAACACAATAAGTGTCAGGGGCCCAAGACTATTCAACTGCCTCCCAACATTTATAAGGGGGATTACTAATAGACCCCTGGCTGTCTTTAAGAGAGTGCTGGACAGGCACCTAAAGTCAGTACCTGACCAGCCGGGCTGTGGTTCTTACGTCGGTTTACGTGCAGACAGCAGTAACAGTCTGGTTGATCAGACCCTGATCCACCGTGAGGCCTGGTCATGGACCGGGCAGCGGGGGCGTTGACCCCCGGAACACCCTCCAGGTATACACTATGTTTGTACAGAGGTTTGCTCCACGTACGAACATTCGTCGATTTTTCGTAAGTTCGTAACGGTCATTGCCCGTGGCACCACGGACCGTGGCAGGTGTACTACCACGCCACGTGGAGTCAGACACACCCCATGACATTCCCCTTCCTTCTTCCCCTCTTCCTGCCTTCTCCTCACTCCCTCCACCCCTCTTCCCCTCAATCCCCTCTCTAACACCCCTTTCCTCTCTCACACACACCTCCACTACCTCGTATTCTCCTCAGTGACCCTCACCTCCCGCATTCCTCACCTATTCCTCACTAATTTACCTCGGTGAGGAGGGGAGAACTATACACCTGCTTCCTTCACGTCCCCTCTCACGCGCCCCCCCTCCTCTCCCACACACGCACTCCCCCTCTCTGTCTCTCTCCCCCATTTCTCCACCCCCGCCACCTAACCCCTTCGTCGGCATATGAGTCAGCTCAGGGTAGATCCCCACTATCATGCAGCCAAAATCGCGAGTGTTGGCCCAGGCGTGTTGGTGCGTGTGTGTGTGTGGCGTCCAAGACGTCCATACCTTCTTCAGCGTCCGTGATATCACCTTGGTGTGTGTGGCGTCCAAGACGTAAATACCTTCTTCAGCGTCCCTTCTACCGCCCTGGTGTGTGTGTGTGGAGCGTCCAAGACGTCCGTATCTTCTTCAGCGTCCCTACTATCACCCTGGTGTGTGTTTGAAGCGTCCATGACGTCCGTATCTCCGTCAGCGTCCCCACTACCACCCTGGTGTGTGTGTAGCCTTCAAAACGTTCATACATTCTTCAGCGTCCCCGCTACCCTGTCTCCTCCTTCTGGTGGAAGCTCCGACGAACTCCAAAACACGAGTGAATTTACTGCGTGTCTGTTCGGTGAGAGGGTAGGGTCGTCTGAGCCAAGAGCTCAGCAGTGATCTTACTCGAAGTTCTACTGAAGGTGGCGCTAACGAGGACCAGTAGACGGTGTTGTTGTACTGTCTTAATGGTACATACAAAACACACACATGCATACACTCTCACATACACATATTTTATTTCTGCTGTGACAGTTGCGATGTTCGTCTCGGGGTCTGGTCAGTGCTGAAGGTGCTGTTGTATTTTCTACGGCAGTGCTGCTGCTTCATCTACCAGGGATGTTGATACTTCTGCCATAGCGCTGGTAGTATAGCTGATGCTGCTGGACACACCCTAGTGGCAACAGCAACAGAAGCAGCAACAGCAGCAGCAGCAGCAGCAGCGCCAGCGTGGTGACTAGGAAACACGCAATATCGATAAATAATGAAACGGTACCTTTACCTGGCCCTCTAGACTCGATACACACACACACACACACACACACACACACACACACACACACACACACACACACACACATAGCACCTACATTTTTTATAGACCCGAAGAAAAACAGGTGAACCTGAGAGTGAATGTTCTTAGAGCAATTGTAAATGATATTACACAATGATCTCTGATCGCTAACAGATTTACGCCGGTGACCTGAGCGGAATCCACGGGTAACGAAAGCGTTAGTTACGATTTTAAATAACGAACGATTTACCTGTCCAAGTTCTGCGTGAAGAACGAATTAGATGCCTAGAAACTAGATTAACAACGAGTGTGTGGAAGGAGCGATACCGCGTGTGTGGAGTATTACCGTCAGAGTGGATAGCTGAGGACGCCTTGAAGACACTGGTTATTCATCAAGTGTGTGAAGGTAATGTTAAGTTATTCATCAGTTGTGTGAAAGTAGCGTTAAGTTACGTAGTGGGTTGTTGTTGTTGTTTCACTGGTAGGACATATGGTAAGGTCATTGTTTTGACCTATATGACCTGGTTATTATTATTATAATCAAATAGAAGCGCTAAACCTGGTAAGGTCTGTTTTGACCTATATGACCTGGTGGTCAATGGTTTGACTTATATGATCTGGTAAGGTCATTCGTTTGACCTATATGACCTGGTAAGGTTATTGTTATGAACTGAATGACCTGGTTATGTCATTTTTTTTATATGTATGGGGGATTACACACACCTTGACAAGGTCAGTTTACACACACACACACACACACACACACACCTAGAAAGACACAAGCTTATAAACGACAACCAGCACGGTTTCAGGGAAGGAAAATCTTGTGTCACAAACCTACTGGAGTTTTATGACAAGGTAACAGAAGTAAGACACGAGAGAGAGGGGTGGATAGACTGCATTTTCTTGGACTGCAAGAAGGCGTTCGACACAGTTCCACACAAGAGGTTAATGCAAAAGCTAGAGGATCAGGCACACGTAACAGAAAAGGCACTGCAATGGATCAGAGAATATCTGACAGGGAGGCAACAACGAGTCATGGTACGTGACGAGGTGTCAGAGTGGGCACCTGTGACGAGTGGGGGTCCACAAGGGTCAGTCCTAGGACCTGTACTGTTTTTGGTATATGTGAATGACATAACGGAAGGGATAGACTCAGAAGTGTCCCTGTTTGCAGATGATGTGAAGTTAATGAGAAGAATCAAATCAGTCGAGGATCAGGCAGGACTACAAAGAGACCTGGACAGGCTACAAGCCTGGTCCAGTAACTGGCTCCTTGAATTTAACCCTGCCAAATGTAAAGTCATGAATATCGGGGAAGGGCAAAGAAGACCGCAGACAGAGTATAGTCTAGGTGGCCAAAGACTGCAAACCTCACTCAAGGAAAAATCTTGGGGTGAGTATAATACCGAGCACATCTCCTGAGGCACACATCAATCAGATAACTGCTGCAGCATACGGGCGGCTGGCAAACCTAAGAATAGCGTTCCAATACCTCACCAAGGAATCATTCAAGACTCTGTACACCATATACGTCAGGCCCATACTGAGTATGCAGCACCAGTTTGGAACCCACACCTGGTCAAGCACGTCAAGGAATTAGAGAATGTGCAAAGGTTTGCAAAAGTCTAGTCCCAGAGCTAAGGGATTGTCCTACGAAGAAAGGTTAAGGGAAATCGGCCTGACGACACTAGAGGACAGGAGGGTTAGGGGAGACATGATAACGACATATAAAATACTGCGAGGAATAGATAAGGTGGACAGAGACAAGATGTTCCAGAGAGGGGACACAGAAACAAGGGGTCACAATTGGAAGTTGAAGACTCCTATGAGTCAAAGGGATGTTAGGAAGTATTTCTTCAGTCATAGAGTTGTCAGGAAGTGGAATAGCCTAGAAAGCGACATAGTGGAGGCAGGAACCATACATAGTTTTAAGACTAGGTTTGATAAAGCTCATGGAGCAGGGAGAGAGAGGACCTAGTAGCAATCAGTGAAGAGGCGGGGCCATGAGCTATGAATCGACCCCTGCAACCACAAATAGGTGATTACAAATAGGTGAGTACACACACACATACACGCCCCGATGGCATGGTGGCTAGCGCTCTTGCTTCACGCACGGAGGGCCCGGGTTCAATTCCCGGCGGGGCAGAAACATTTCGAAGTGTTTCCTTACATACACACACACACACACACACACACACATACAACAGGCCTAGTGTCTAATCGACATGTGCCTAGTACAAAATGGTAACTAACACACACGGTGACTGGCAGGTATGTGGCAAGACTTGCAAGGTGCTGGAACATCTTGCAAGAAAGAGACAGTTCACTGAAAAGTGCTGTGTTGTGGCTCAAGACGGAAGAGCTGTATATCAGGGGCAACGTTTCGCTCTGTGTAGAGTTTTATCATGGCATGTTTCGCTCAGTATAGAGCATTATCATATTATTATTATTATTATTATTATTATTATTATTATTATTATTATTATTATGATTATTATTATTATTATTATTATATTCATCGAGTTTAATACAAGGAAAGTGGAAAAGGGTATTGTCAATTCCTTGGATCAAGAGCCCTTCACCAGCGTCAAGGCACCTCCCTGGAAGGTGCCAGACGTAGTGCAAGGGATTTCCAACCCTTTCCAGTCTTCTCTTTTTTCTTTTTCCTTCTTCCTCCTTCTTCTTCTTTCTCTTCTTCCTTTTCTTCTTCAGTTTGCGTTCACTTGGTCCCACCCCCTCATTCTTAACACACAAATAACCCGCACACACAAGAGAGGAGCTTACGGCGACGTTTCGGTCCTACTTGGACCATTTACAAAGTCATAAGAAACGTCGTGGTAAACTCCTCTCTTCTATGTCTGTGTTATTTGTGTATTGTGTCAGTCACGGTATTGTGTCAGTCACGGTATTGTGTCTTTGTTTGCCACTCATTCTTAACCAGTGTTCCCACTTACACCTGTTAAATAAGGCAAACTTTAGCAGTACTTATTTTCTCAGTAATAAGACTCACAGAACACTGGGGTAAATGGAAGCCCTTGACGGTTCTGCTGTGAACTCCGTGACAGAACCATTTCTGGTAATCAATCCCTCAGCCTGGAGTCGAAGCGTTCAGTCCGTCGACACATCGACTCCAGGCTGAGGGGACTGATTACCTCAAACTCCTCCTCATGACCTACCAGGACTGTTTCTGTGTGACACTGCTCGGTGTGATTCCTCCAGTTATTTTCTTGTTCATGGAGCTGCTGCTGACAGAGCACATTATACCTGGAGCCTGTCTCCTGTCTCTGGCTGTTGACAGAGCACATTATACCTCGAGCCTGTCTCCTGTCTCTGGCTGCTGACAGAGCACATTATACCTCGAGCCTGTCTCCTGTCTCTGGCTGCTGACAGAGCACATTATACCTCGAGCCTGTCTCCTGTCTCTGGCTGCTGACAGAGCACATTATACCTCGAGCCTGTCTCCTGTCTCTGGCTGCTGACAGAGCACATTATACCTGGAGCCTGTCTCCTGTCTCTGGCTGTTGACAGAGCACATTATACCTCGAGCCTGTCTCCTGTCTCTGGCTGCTGACAGAGCACATTATACCTCGAGCCTGTCTCCTGTCTCTGGCTGCTGACAGAGCACATTATACCTCGAGCCTGTCTCCTGTCTCTGGCTGCTGACAGAAGGGAAGTTTAGCTCGACTCCCACAGATATATTGAAGAACGTGGGATCAGTACGCGAAGAACGTTGCTGCCAAGACCAGGGTAAATGGGGCCCAATTTCACCCAAAATTCACTTAGATTCAGAAAGTTGGAATTCATTTGAGGAATTGTGTGTGTGTGTGTGTGTGTGTGTGTGTGTGTGTGTGTGTGTGTGTGTGTTTCACTCTGGAGCTCTGCAGGGACGTCATCTATATGGCATCTGAATGGATCTCTTATCAGAGCACTGGTTATTTGATTGGTATTTTGGATATGTCTGGGAAGTACCGCTGGACCTCATTACTGAGGTTTGGTTTAGGTTAGGTAGGGTTTGTCAGGAAACAGGACAAGTGTTTCCTCAGCTGGAGGAGCTTTTGGTCATCTGACCGAGGCCTTCCACTGGCTTACCGGTTCACCCCTTTAAAAATTATGGTTGTGATTATAACCGTTTATTAGAAGTGTTTATAGTTATCATGAGTGAGGGAGTTAAGGTGCTCTGTGACCTTTGTCTTGACCACCT
This sequence comes from Cherax destructor, assembly GCA_009830355.1. NCBI lineage: Eukaryota > Metazoa > Arthropoda > Malacostraca > Decapoda > Parastacidae > Cherax > Cherax destructor. The sequence goes on along the minus strand of WNWK01004342.1, from coordinate 119,547 downwards.
GGCTCATGGCATCTTATCTGATAACTTAAGAATCTCGGTGGAAATGAGTCACTTTTCCGTCTTGAATTCGTCTTCCCCAGAGCTGCGTTTTTGATATGACTGCAATGATACCGTCAGCGTGGTGGATGACGCTGATGACCCTGCAGCTTCAGGGAGAGCTCATTAGAAGCTTCCGAGATGTCTGTCAGGTATACTAAATGAGTCTGAAATTCTTCACCTTTTCACTAAGCTCGGGGAATAGAGTGAGCATGTTGCCCTTGGACAGCCAGCGGACTTGCGTGTGGAACAACAGAGCTTGGTGTTCAGCGTCTATCTTTTCACGCAGTCGGTCTGGACTTTTATGACTCTGATCGCGAGTTCTAACCCCACCCGTGGTATGTTTTTTTTTTTTTTCCACGCAGTTCACAGAAAAGGTACCTGTTCAGGGCTGACCCTTTGAAGAAGGTTAACTGTTTTGATGATGCTCTCTAAGTAGGCAAGTAGCGCTACTGGTAATGTCTTGAAATCAATATCTCATCTGTGTCCCCCAGCCATTGTTGCATTCTTACGTTTAACCATTGCCAAGACTCCAGCTGGAGACCGCAAACATTGCTGGGGCACCATCTGTACATACTACGATTACATCCCTCCATAATGGACCTTCATCAATGAAAGCTGAAATTACTCTCATCACGTCCCTTCCTTTTGTTGTCGTGGTCAATGGACGACATAACAGAGGTCCTCTCTGATGCCCTGACCATCATCATATCGGACAAAAGTGAGAAGCTGGGAAAGATTTGCCAAGTCTATTGTCTCGGTGAAGGGCAAAGATCTTAGAAGACTTTATTCCAGGAGTCTTTAATGTTGTGAACCACATCAACAATCCGTAACTCGAGGGTGTTGTTAGCCAGAGTGATCTGCTACAGGTAGTCAACTGCATCAACACTGAGGACACGTTTTTGCATTGTCAAGGACACGTGGAAGGGTCAGTGTTTCTGTATTTGCTTGGGCTTTCTCGTCCATAGCTATGTGTAGTGATTATATATGACGCATGTGTGGTAGCCTTTGAAGTTTGATGGATGGATCCACTGCCATCCAGGCTAATGGATGGATCCACTGCCATCCAGCCTGATGGATGGATCCACTGCCATCCAGCCTGATGGATGGATCCACTGCCATCCAGCCTGATGGATGGATCCACTGCCATCCAGCCTGATGGATGGATCCACTGCCATCCAGCCTGATGGATGGATCCACTGCCATCCAGCCTGATGGATGGATCCACTGCCATCCAGCCTGATGGATGGATCCACTGCTATCCAGGCTAATGGATGGATCCACTGCCATCCAGCCTGATGGATGGATCCACTGCCATCCAGCCTGATGGATGGATCCACTGCCATCCAGCTTGATGGATGGATCCACTGCCATCCAGCCTGATGGATGGATCCACTGCCATCCAGCCTGATGGATGGATCCACTGCCATCCAGCCTGATGGATGGATCCACTGCCATCCAGCCTGATGGATGGATCCACTGCCATCCAGCCTGATGGATGGATCCACTGCCATCCAGCCTGATGGATGGATCCACTGCCATCCAGCCTGATGGATGGATCCACTGCCATCCAGCCTGATGGATGGATCCACTGCCATCCAGCCTGATGGATGGATCCACTGCCATCCAGCCTGAGCCTCTTCCAACTATCGGATTTCTATTTAAAAAAAATTCAATCCTTTTTTGAGCTAACCAAGACTGAAGTTTCCCCAGCTGCTGCTGCTGCTGCTGCTGCTGCTACTGCTGCTGCTGCTGCTACTGCTGCTGCTGCTTCCTCTGAAATGTTGCACGGAATCACTACCAGTCTAAGACATCTTAATCTCTAAGAGACTTCTGCACTATCCAGGCGGTCGCTGGTAAGAACAAGTCTTCGACCACTCGTTGGTAAGAAGAGGGAAGTATCTGGCCACTCGTGTGGGAGACCAAGGTAGTATCCGGCCGCTGCCTCCCTAATTCATGAAAACTTAATGCCAGCTGGGAGTCATTTACCTCCCCTGGCGGAGCCTGATGGTTGCATGTGCATCCATGCAACCCGCTGTTCAATACTCCTGGGAATCGAACCCGTGACCTCGTGACTTGCAGTGTTGTGGCTGTCTTATTGTTGTTGTTGTGTGTGTGTGTGTGTCTGCACTCACCTATTTGTGGTTGCAGGGGTCAAGTCACAGCTCCTGGCCCCGCCTCTTCACTGGTCGCTACTACTAGGTCACTCTTCCTGCTCCATGAGCTTTATCATACCTCTTCCTGTGTGTGTGTGTGCGCGCGCGCACGGAAAAAAAGGTCGAGTCTCGGCTTCTGGCTCCCCTCTAGCCTTGCAGGCCCATCATACCTCTTCTTAAAGCTGTGTATCGCTTCCCTCTCCCATATCACCCCTGAATACAGAAGATAAAGCAAGAAGACATACTCTAAGAAGCTCAATTTAAAGCTAAGAACATTCGTAAGTATTACGATATTCTTTATTTGTGATAGGCAGTGTTAGTCTTGGGGAAGAAGAATTTATACTCCAGCAATATCGTCATAAGAACTCTATTATGAGGATATGATTTATATCAATGAGACCGAAAAGACTTTGATAAAATATAATGTTAATATAACGTAGACCACGTTATTTACTTAAGGTATTTCTTGCGTACCTTTTCCTTAGTTATTTTGTATACACTTAAACTATAAAAACTTATAAATTAACACGGCTTTCATTCTTCACTGAATGAACATGAACAATAAAGTTATAAAGTCTCTATTTTTTGAGACAATGTTGACTAGAATAGTAGAAATCTCTAAACAGATGAGAACTCCTTTATGGTGGAAATTTGACCAGATCTCACAGCGTGTGTAGACTTTAGAGAGTATAACTCTAGTCCTGTGGCTTCTCAAAGTGAGTAAGCGATGGTGACCTTCTCTATAAGCAGAACTGTCTCCTCTAGTAAGAGAAGTCGTTAACTTCAACCTACTCCTTGTCAGGAGTGTGTGTGTGTGAACCTACTCCTTGTCAGGAGTGTGTGTGTGAACCTACCCCTTGTCAGGAGTGTGTGTGTGAACCTACTCCTTGTCAGGAGTGTGTGTGTGAACCTACTCCTTGTCAGGAGTAGGTGTGTGAACCTGCTCCTTGTCAGGAGTAGGTGTGTGAACCTACTCCTTGTCAGGAGTAGGTGTGTGAACCTACTCCTTGTCAGGAGTAGGTGTGTGAACCTACTGACGAGTGCCCATGTTAGGTAAACTGACGTCAGGAAGGTCACGTGACTGAGGGAGCCAGGCCAATACCTGAACAAGTAACTGGCACTCTAACTAGTGGTCTCCCACTACATGTAAATCACATATTATGAACGCCTAACAAACACAATATAATATAATAAAATATTAGCATTACCATACATATAATAATGCTAATATTTATAATAAAAATAAAGAGCAATATCCTACTGGAATATACTCAAAAATAAAATATTTCGGGCACAACCCGCAACAGTAAGAAGTTCGTAAGATTCACTTACAATCTTACGTCTTCGTGAGAGCCAAACAGAAGGCTGGCACTCCTCCCAGAGTGCAAAACGTTTATCAGACTTCCCCTGGAAAGTGGTACGAGAGGAGGGAAGTAGCTTTGTGGGTGGTTACTGTCTACCAACCTACTGCCCTCCTTCACATGTAAAAAAAATGATGTGTACTTGCAGATTTACAATAAAATTTACAGGCACACAAATACACTTGCGTTATTAATAACAAATACACTCAGCCGTAACAAAACAAACACAGATTGGCTTACCCTTAAGAAAAGCAAATACACTTTCCCGTAACAAAAAAAAATAAGTTAGCCTTCCCTTACCAATAACAAATACACTCAGTTTAAAAAAAAAAAACTTATGACAAACACAGAGACACCCTTAACACAAACAACAACACCCTTAACAAGGACAATAACACTTACCCTTAACAAAGACAGAGACATTCTTAATACTAACAACAACACTAACAATAATATTTACCCTTAACAAACACAGAGACACCCTGAACAATAACATTACCATTAACAAACACAGAGACAACAACACCCTTAACAAAGACATTAACCTATAACAAACACACAGAAGCTTATCCTTAGCTAAAACAAAAACACACTTAACCTCAACAGCAAAATAAACTACAGTACTCACAAAGAAAATATTGCACTTGTTGTTCCACTGCATGGTCAACTTGCAAGTTGATCACTGCAAACACTGACCACTCGTGTTCTGGACTTTTGTGTCGATAGGCAGAAAATAGCCGGAGTTGAGAGGCTGTTTGAGTTGATGTGCAACAGCGGTTAAAGGAGATGGGCGGATTGAAGGGTCGCCACACCCTGCAGAAGTTGTTGCAACAGTTGAGGGTTGAGGAGGGAAAAATGAGTAACGTTGCAAAAGTTGAATTCTGGAAAAAGGAGTTGAGGGTTGCAAGTGATGGATGGAACTTGAAAGAGATGAAAGTTGCAACACGAACACACAAACACACACACACACACACACACACACACACACACACACACACACACACAACCTGAAAATTCGTTCGCAATTTGAAGGTTTAAAAAAAAAAAGCGAAAGTTGTGGCGAAAGTGAAAAAGGGAAAGTTTGATAGTGAGCAAAACGTTGTGTAACTTTGAGACGTTTTACCCAAGTGATTCTGTTGCAGAACTTTAAAGTCTCTGACAGTTAAAAAAATATATAGTAATTTGTAATTATTATTAATGATTATTAGTATTATTATTATTATTATTATTATTATTATTATTATTATTAGAATTATTATTATTGTTATTATTATTATTATTGCTATTGTAGTTGTTGTTGTTTTTATTATTATTATTATTATTATTATTATTATTATTATTATTATTATTATTATTATTATTATTATTATTATCATTGTACACGAGGCATGATAATGGTGCTCTTTGAAAAGGTTTTTTCTTAAGTAAACTTATTAACCATCAATGAATATTTTTATGTCAGTGGCACTCTAACAGTTTCCAGAGTTTTTTATATAACTTGTGAGTGCCCCGCGAGTGCCAGAGCGGAGAGCTCTAGTAGTCTGTGAGTGGCTAGTTGTGGTCTGTGAGTGGCTAGTTGTGGTCTGTGAGTGGCTAGTTGTGGTCTGTGAGTGGCTAGTTGTGGTCTGTGAGTGGCTAGTTGTGGTCCTGGACCAGATTGAGGCTTCATTTCAGTCGATTCAGGTCATCAGTGAGTCCTCCTGGTTTTTGACCTGATCAATCAGGTTGTTTCAGCCTGATTAATCAGCTCTCACAGCCTGGTTGATCAGCACCAATGGGATTTCAGTTTATTTTTTGTTTGTCATGACGTCACGTAGACAACTGACCAATATGGGGGGGAGGAGGTTTTTCCTCTCTGTGACGTCACGGGGATGACTAACCAATCAGGTTCGCTGTTGATGTGAGGCGGGGTGGAGAGTGGATCAATAGTCATGGTACACTGTGACATCACCATGTATGGTACACACTGCTACACACACACACACACACACACGAATGGGCAATTCTCCTTGTCCCTGGTACCCTTGTTCACCTAGCAGTATGCACCTAAATCTCCTTGTCCCTGGTACCCTTGTTCACCTAGCAGTATGCACCTAAATCTCCTTGTCCCTGGTACCCTTGTTCACCTAGCAGTATGCACCTAATTCTCCTTGCCCCTGGTACCCTTGTTCACCTAGCAGTATGCACCTAAGTCTCCTTGTCCCTGGTACCCTTGTTCACCTAGCAGTAAGCACCTGGGTGAGTGTTGTTTGTGTGGTGCTGGTGAAAGGTCACAGGGTAATAATATAAACAGAACACCACTAAAATAGTTCAGCTCCTGTAACCACATCTCTACCAGGTTGATTGATCAGGCTGAGGCTTTGTTTGTATGACCCATACGGGCTTCATGCTTTGCGTCAGGTCGAATATAACATTTGCTTATAAAATATGTGTAATATGCATAATATGCTCGAGTAAGAATGCATAGAACACTTGGAGAGAAGTGCTCTGGTGAACAATATCCAGCATGGGTTCTGAGATGGTAAATCTTGCCTTACCAACAGGTGGAATTCTATGAGAAAGTAACAGAAGTGAGACAGGAGGGAGAAGGATGGATGGATTGCATTTTCTTAGACTGCAAGAAGGTATTTGACACTGTACTCCACAAGAGACCTGAGGCACAAACTTGAGGCAGGATAACAGGGAACGTACTGTGGTGGATTAAAGAGTACCTTAGGGTAAGGAGGCAAAGAGTGACTGTCAGGGAAGAGTAACAAGCGGGGTTCCGCAAAGATCGGCGTTAGCGCCAGTACTGTTTCTGGTTTATATGTATGACATACCAGAGGGGATTGAATCGGATGTATTCCTGTTTGCTGATGTAAAACTGATGAGGAGAATGAAACGAGTAGAAGACAAGGGAAGGCTACAAATGGATCGGGACAGGTTACAAGATAGCTCTGATAAGCGGTTGCTTGAATTCAACCCAAATAAATGAAAGATTATGAAGATTGGGGAATGTGAAAGAAGACCAGAGACAAGGAATAAGTTTGGAGTACAGAGGCTGCAAACTTCAGTCCAAGAGAAGGACCTAAGGGTGAGCATAGTGCCTATCATATCACATTAGACAAATAATCGCTGTAGCCAATGTTCGTCTGGCAAATCTAAGAGAAGCCTTCGGGAATCTCAAAACAACATATATCAGGCCCGTCTTGGCGTACGTCTTATAAGAAATTGGAGAGATTGCAAAGATAAACAACAAGGCTTGTTTCTGAGCTCAGAGCTACGAGGTACGAGTAGAGGTAATAGAATTAACCCTGATGATGTTAAAGAACAGAAGAACCAGGAGAGACACGATAATAACATACAAATTATTCAGGGAGGGAGGAATTGATAGGATAAACAGAGATCAGTTGTCTGAGAGGCGAAAAACAGGCTCTGGGGCACAGCTGGAAAATAATGATACAGATGAGCCACAGGGATGTCGGGAAGTATTTCTTCAGCCTTAGAGTGGTCGGGAAGTGGGATGACCTCGACGAGAAAGTGGTGGAGGCAACAGGTTCCATACATAGTTTTAAGAGCAGGGACGATAGGGCCCACGAGGCTAGGAGGAAGTGAATCCGGCAAGCTGAAAGGCAAGGCCAGGAGCTAAGACTCAACCCCTTCAACCATACACACACAAACACACACACACACACACACACACACACACACACACGACATCTTAATAAGGAATCGTTTAGGACCCTGTACACTGTGTACGTTAGGCCCATACTGGAGTATGCATCACCAGTTTGGAACCCACATCTAGCCAAGCACGTAAAGAAACTAGAGAAAGTGCAAAGGTTTGCAACAAGACTAGTCCCGGAGCTAAGGGGTATGGCCTACGAGGAGAGGTTAAGGGAAATCGACCTGACGACACTGGAGGACAAGAGAGATAGGGGGACATGATAACGACATATAAAATACTGAGAGGAATTGACAAGGTGGACAGAGACAGAATGTTCCACAACAGTTAAGAACCAGGTAATCAGGCTGAGGAAGGAAGGAGGGAAGATCACAAGAAACGACCGAGAAGTATGTGAAGAGCTCAACATGAGATTTAAGAAAGTATTTTCAGTGGAGACAGAAAGGACTCCAGAAAGCCAGAATGGTGGGGTACACCAACAAGTGCTAGACACAATACACACTACTGAGGAGGAGGTGAAGAGGCTGCTAAGTGAACTAGATATCTCAAAGGCGGTGGGACCGGACAACGTCTCTCCATGGGTCCTGAGAGAGGGAGCAGAGGCGCTGTGCGTGCCACTAACAACAATCTTCAACACATCTATCGAAACAGGGACTCTACCTGAGGTATGGAAGACAGCAAATGTGGTTCCAGCTTTTAAAAAAAGGAGACAGGAACGTAGCACTAAACTATAGACCAGTGTCACTGACATGTATAGTATGCAAAGTCATGGAGAAGATAGTCAGGAGAAGAGTGGTGGAGCACCTAAAAAGGAATGAGCTTATTCATGACAACTGGCATGGTTTCAGGGAAGGGAAATCCTGTGTCACAAACCTACTTTAGGTTTACGACAAGGTGACGGAAGTAAGATATGAGAGAGTGTGTGTGTGTGTGTGTGAGAAAGAGAAAGAGAGGGAGAGAGAGAGAGAGGTGGATAGGCTGCATTTTCTTGGACTGTAAAAAGGATTTCGACACATTTCCACACAAGAAATTAGTGCAAAAGCTAAAGGATCAAGCAGGTATAACGAAAAAGCACTGCATTAGAAAACACCTGACAAGAAGGCAACAGTGAGTCATGATACGTGACGAGGTGTTAGAGTGGGCGCCTGTGATGAGCGGGGTTCCACAGGGGTCAGTCCTAGGACCGGTGCTGTTTCTAGTATATGTGAGTGACATGACGGAAGGGATAGATTCAGAAATGTCCCTGTTTTCAGACGATGTGAAGCTAATGAGGAGAATTCAATCGGATGAGGATCAGGCAGGACTACAAAGGGATCTGGACGGACTGCAAGCCTGGTCCAGCAACTGGCTTCTGGAGTTCAACTCCACCAGGTACAAAGTCATGAAAATTGGGCAAGGACAAAGATGACCACAGACAGAGTATAGGCTAAGGGGCCAAAGACTGTAAACCTCACTCAAGGAAAAGGGTCTTGGGGTTAGTATAATACCGAGCACATCTCCTGAGGCTCACATCAGCCAAATAATTGCTGCAGCATACGGGCGCCTGACAAACCTAAGAATAGTGTTTCGATGCCTGAGTACGGAATCTTTCAAGATTCTGTACACCGTGTAAGTCAGGCTCACATTGGAGTATGCAGCACCTGTTTGGAACCCACACCTGATCAAGCAGGTCAAGAAATTAGAGAAAGTGCTAAGGTTTGCAACAAGACTAGTCTCGGAGCTAAGGGGTATGTCCTACGAGCAGAGGTTAAGGGAAATCGACCGGACGATACTGGAGGACAGGAGGGATAGCGGGACATGATAACAACATATAAAATACTGAGAGAAATTAACAAGGTGGATAGGGACAGGATGTTTCGGAGATGGGACACAGCAACAAGGGGTCACAACTGGAAGCTGAAGACTCAGATGAGTCACAGGGAATTTAGGAAGTATTTCTTCAGCCATAGAGTAGTCAGGAAGTGGAACAGTCTTTAGAGTGATGTAGTGGAGGCAGGATCCATATAGAGTTTAAAGAAGAGGTTCGATAAAGTTCATGGAACAGGGAGAGAGTGGACCTAGTAGCGACCAGTGAAGAGGTTTGACCAGGAGCTATGACTCGGCCCATGCAACCACAATTAGGTGAATTAGGTGAGTACACACACACGCACACTGAAAGGGAAGACTAGGAGACAAATGAGAGTAGGCAAGAAGCGATGAGCATGTTTGGTCAGTATGTGATCTCAGATTTCACGAAAATCCTTTATTGATGCCAGTGTTAAGTTCTTAGAAAACTGACTGACTCAGCACTGGAGCGAAACATGGCGGAAAGACATCTTTTATTGGGACAACATTTCGCTTTGTGTTGATCGTTACCAAGACATGATAAAGCTCTACACAGGCAAACACTTTAGCCAGAGCGTAGAGCATGATGCAATGTGAGCTGACATGTAGTTGTGAGGTGGTCAGTGTAATGTCGGTGGCGTGTGCCCCCGTGTACTTAGATAGGGCGACGACCCCGTGTATACCTGGGTCATGTTGAGTGTGTCTTGCCCTGACAACACGGACGGCCAGTAGCTGGGGACACTGATAAGGCGAAGTGAGGCGGTACTTGTTGCTATACTTTCAAATATCCTGATAACATCCAGTTAGTTCTTATCTTGATAACCATGTGTTGCTGTTGTTGGTGGTGTTGCTGCTGGTGTTGCTGCTGGTGTTGCTGTTAGTGTTGCTGCTGCTGTTGTTGCTGCTGCTGCTGTTGGTGTTGCTGGTGTTGTTACTGCTGCTGTTGATGTTGGTGTTGTTGCTGTTGGTGTTGTTGCTGCTGCTGGTGGTGTTGCTGCTGCTGGTGGTGTTGCTGTTGTTGGTGGTGTTGCTGTTGCTGCTGGTGTTGCTGTTGTTGGTTGTGTTGCTGCTGCTGCTGGTGTTGCTGTTGGTGTTATTGCTACTGTTGCTTGTGTTGTTACTGCTGCTGGTGTTGTTGCTGTTGTTGTTGCTGCTGCTGTTGTTGCTGCTGCTGCTGTTGGTGTTGCTGGTGTTGTTGCTGCTGCTGTTGATGTTGCTGTTGTTGGTGGTGTTGCTGTTATTGGTGGGTGTTGTTGCTGCTTCTGGTGTTGTTGCTGCTGGTGTTGTTGCTGCTGGTGTTGTTGCTGTTGTTGGTGGTGTTGCTGTTGTTCGTGTTGTTGTTGGTGGTGGTGTTGTTGTTGTTGGTGGTGTTTTTGTTGTTGGTAGTGTTGCTGTTATTGGTGAGTGTTGCTGCTGCTTCTGGTGTTGTTGCTGCTGATGTTGTTGCTGTTGCTGCTGGTGTTGCTGTTGTTGGTGGTGTTGCTGTTGTTGGTGGTGTTGCTGTTGTTGGTGTTGTTGTTGTGGTGGTGGTGTTGTTGTTGGTGGTGGTATTTTTGTTGTTGGTGGTGTTGTTGTTGGTGGTGGTGTTTTTGTTGTTGGTGGTGTTATTGTTGGTGGTGTTGCTGTTGTTGGTGTTGTTGTTGTTGGTGGTGGTGTTGCTGTTGTTGGTGGTGTTGTTGTTGGTGGTGTTGCTGTTGTTGATGTTGTTGTTGTTGGTGGTGTTGCTGTTGTTGGTGGTGTTGTTGGTGGTGTTGCTGTTGGTGGCGGTGTTATTGTTGGTGGTGTTGCTGTTGTTGGTGGTGTTGCTGTTGTTGGTGGTGTTGCTGTTGTTGGTGGTGTTGCTCCTGCTGTTGCATTCTAGTTTTTTACTCCCAAATAAAATATAATGAAAGACCGTGAAATATAATGAAAGGAAATTAAATATAGTTAAATATAATGAAATAATAATGAAAGATAATTAAATATAATGAAAAATAATTAAATTAAAAAATAATTTAAAATTTGATAAAAAGACAATGAATATAAAAAAATTTAAGAAATTGAAATAATAATTAAATATAATGAAAATATATAATGAAAGATAATTATAATAAATATAATGAAAAAATAATTAAATATAATGAAATATGATGAAAAATAATTAAATATAATTAAATATAATAAAAAAATAATTAAATTAAATATAATGAAAAATAATTAAATATAATGAAAAAGTAATTAAATATGATGAAAAATAATTAAATATAATGAAAAAATATAATGAAAGATAAATAAATATAATGAAAGATAATTAAATATAATGAAAGATAATTAAATATAATGAAAGATAATTAAATATAATGAAAGATAATTAAATATAATGAAAGATAATTAAATATAATGAAAGATAACTGTAATAAAAGATAATGAAATAATAATAAAAGCTAATGAAATAATAATAGAAGATAATGAAATAATAATAATAAAAGCTAATGAAATAATAATAAAAGATAATGAAATAATAATAAAAGATAATGAAATACAATGAAAGGTAATTAAATATAATGAAAGATATATATATAAGCAAATAATACTATAAGAAATAAAATTTAATAATAATAAGAGTAATGAGATATCAATGAAGGATCATTCAAATTATGATTCATTTGATATTTGGATTCACTTCTGGGACGGAATTCACTCACGGAGTTCACTCGAATCACTTGGGGTTCACTTCGGGACTTCTGGGGTTCACTTCTGGGGAGTTCACTTCCGGGATTCACTTGGGGTTCACTTCGGGAGTTCACTTCCGGGAATTCACTTCTGGGGTTCACTTCTTGGGAATTCACTTCCGGGGGTTCACTTCTCGGGAGTTCACTTCTGGGGTTCACTTCTTGGGAATTCACTTCCGGGGGTTCACTTCTCGGGAGTTCACTTCTGGGGAATTCACTTCCGGGGGTTCACTTCTCGGGAGTTCACTTCTGGGGTTCACTTCTTGGGAATTCACTTCCGGGGGTTCACTTCTCGGGAGTTCACTTCTGGGGTTCACTTCGGGGTTCACTTCGGGTTCACTTCTGGGGAGTTCACTTCCGGGGATTCACTTCCGGGGATTCACTTCTGGGGGTTCACTTCCGGGGGCTCACTTCTCGGGAGTTCACTTCTGGGGTTCACTTGGGGTTCACTTCCGGGGTTCACTCGGGTTCACTGGGAGTTCACTTCTGGGGTTCACTTCTTGGGAATTCACTTCCGGGGGTTCACTTCTCGGGAGTTCACTTCTGGGGTTCACTTCCGGGGGTTCACTTCTCGGGAGTTCACTTCTGGGGTTCACTTCTGGGGAATTCACTTCTGGGGAATTCACTTCCGGGGGTTCACTTCTCGGGAGTTCACTTCTGGGGTTCACTTCTGGGGTTCACTTCTGGGGTTCACTTCCGGGGGTTCACTTCTCGGGAGTTCACTTGTGGGGTTCACTTCCGGGGGTTCACTTCTCGGGAGTTCACTTCTGGGGTTCACTTCTGGGGTTCACTTCTGGGGTTCTCTTCAGGAAAAAACGAATTCATAAAATAATTATCTATCATGGAAATAAACTCAACAAGTGATAAACGTTTCTGTGTTAAAACTAATAATCGACTCCTTCCAGCAAACCTATATGCAATTAATGTAAATCTGTAAACAAGTTGAAAACACGTATAAGATTTTTACCTGTTAGTGTGTATGTACTCACCTAGTTGTGGTTGCAGGGGTCGAGTCATAGCTCCTGGCCCCGCCTCTTCACTGGCCGCTACTGGGTCACTCTCCCTGCGCCATGAGCTTTATCATATCTCTTCTTAAAGCTATGTATGGAGCCTGCCTCCACTACATCACTTCCTAAACTATTCCACTTCCCGACCACTCTGTGACTGAAGAAATACTTCCTAACATCTCTGTGATTCTTCAACTTCCAACTGTGTCCCCTTGTTGCTGTGTCCCATCTCTGGAACATTCTGTCTCTGTCCACTTTGTCAATTCCTCTCAGTATCTTATATGTTGTTATCATGTCCCCCCTATCTCTCCTGTCCTCCAGTGTCGTCAGGTCGATTTCCCTTAACCTCTCCTCGTAGGACATATCCCTTAGCTCCGGGACTAGTCTTGTGTGTGTGTGTGTGTGTGTGTGTGTGTAATACAGTTCACATGACCCACCAAACTACAACGTCACCACCCCTCCTTCAGAGTGCAGGCACTGTATTTCCCACCACCAGGACTCAAGTCCGACTAACCGGTTTTCCTGAATCCCTTCATAAATGTTTGTTCATACTCCAACAGCACGTCAAATCATAAATTAACACTTGCTTCCATTAACACGCTCACTTAAGACTGTTGGATGTCCAAGCCCCTAGCACTCAAAACCTTTACACCCCCTCCCTCGCTCCTCCTCCTCCTCCTCCTCCCTCTGCCCCACACTTGCTCCTAACCTATGTGGGCCCCTAGCTCCCTTGCAGTGCTCCTCTTTCTTAGTATATGACTGACTCCACTACTACTACTACTCCCTCCAACACTTCCTCTCTTGTCGCCGTCCCTGTCTGCTGGCCTATATATACTCCCTCCTTCTCTCCTTTTGTTAGTGTGACTCTGTAAATGGTCCAAGTCGGACCGAAACGTCGTCGTAAGCTCCTCTCTTCCATTTGCGGGTTATTTGTGTACAGCATATTTCCTCCATCTTCCCAGTACCTCCTCCTTTCAATCTAATAATTCCTCTCTTTTGTTTTTAGCTTCTAAATTCGTTTGTTTCCCTGTCCGTCTTAATTTACAAATCTCATTCCAAATTTTTTTCTTATTCTCAGCAAATTTTGTTCACGAAACCTCGCTCACTTTCTCACTGGCTCTCATTTTGCTCTCCCTTACCACTCTTTTAACTTCTCTTTTACTCTTCAGATACTCCGCCCTCTGTATATGATTTCTACACTGCAAAAACCTTTCATATGCTAACTTTTCATCCCTTACTACCCTCTGTACCTCGTCATTCCACCAGTCGCTCCTCTTCCCACCAGCACCCACCCTCCTATACCCAGAAACTTCTGCTACACACTCTAACACCCCAATCTTAAATCTACCCCTTTCCTCTTCTAAAGCCTCTTTACCTATACCCTCTCTCTAGCCCATTTTTATCCCAACAATTGCTTATATCTTACCTTAACTACCTCCTCCTTTAATTTACAAACTCTTGCCCACTGATGACTGTCTCCTTGTACCCATTCTACCTCTTAGCAACCACTAAATAATGACCTGTTATATCTGTCGACCCTTGAAACACACGCGCCGTTCGGAAGTGTACCATCATCAATCTTCTGTCTACTGATACATAATCAAACTGATATCAGAAAGTTCTGTATTGTATCTCGTATGCTTATCCTCTTTCCTTAAAATACGTATTATATAGAGAGCACGTACAGTGCTACGTATAGTACCACGTACAGTGCCACGTATAGTACCTCGTACAGTGACACGTATAGTACCACCTGCAGTGCCACGTATAGTACCACGTATAGTGCCACGTATAGTACCACGTATAGTACCACGTACATGGACACGTACAGTTACACGTATATTGTCACGTGTAGTGCCACGTACAGTGACACGTATAGTGCCATGCACAGTGACACGTATAGTGCCACTTACAGTGCCCCGTAGAGTGACACGTATAGTGCCATGTACGGTGATGCGTATAGTGCCCTGCAGTGACATGTATAGTGCCACGTACAGTGACACGTATAGTGCCATGTACAGTGACACGTATAGTGCCACGTACAGTGCCCCATAGAGTGACACGTATGGTGCCACGTACAGTGATGAGTGCAGTGTTATGACTGTGCAAAATCGTGTCACTTACAGGTTGACAGTACCACGTACAGTGACAGGCACAGTGCCACGGACACATGCCACAAACACACATACTTTAGCACCAGTTCATTGAATGTTCAGTCCAGTGCCACGTACAGTGCCACCTACACACCGGTGACCTTACCTTTGTGCTCTCTTCCCCTTCCCCAGGTGAGCGCAGTGCCAGCAGCGGGGAGAGCGAGAGTGGGGCGCCTGACCCCCTCCCCAAGGACGCGCCCCCCAATGGGAGGGCTTCTGGCACCCC
This sequence comes from Cherax destructor, assembly GCA_009830355.1. NCBI lineage: Eukaryota > Metazoa > Arthropoda > Malacostraca > Decapoda > Parastacidae > Cherax > Cherax destructor. Next base: position 104,409 of record WNWK01004342.1, on the reverse strand, counting down.
CCGCGAAGAGGATTCCTCAGACACAGACATGGAGGTCAAGAGTCTTGACCTCACAGGTAGGGTTCTCCCGAGGTTTCACTGTCGCCCCCCGCCCCCGCGAGGGTTCCACTCCTTTTTATGCCACCAAATTGTCGTGTGGGGTTCTTGACGATGGATTTGGTAATAAACACAACGCAGCTTGGTTGGTGACTTATATTAGTGGAAACATGTGTGGAGCACTCAGAGCCTGTGCCTGTCTACTCTGCTATCCTGACTTGAACTGACGCTAGTGGGCTAGGACGCTCATGGCATTCAAAGGTTCAACTGTTGTGTACTTTTACATTGTATAGAATCAGCCCAGAGCCGTACGCCTGTCGCCTCTAGTTTGTAATAGCTGTATGTCGGGACGCCATACGTAACATGACCAAGCTGTCAGTAGTACTACTTATGTTCAGTAGTAGTAATTGTAACTTACCAACCGTTAGTTGAGTCACAAGCCTTTCACGTGATCACTGTCCGTTGATAGCCTTTCTGCTGACCAAGCCATGTCAAGGGTCATCCTTTGAATACCATGAGCGTCCTAGCCCACTAGCGTCAGTTCAAGTCAGGATAGAAGAGTAGACAGGCACAGGCTCTGAGTGCTCCACATATATTTCCACTAATATAAGTCACCAACCAAGCTGCGTTGTATTTATTACCAAATCCATCGTCAAGAACCCCACACGACATAATATTTGGTTCTAATCTACAAAAAATATAGGGTTCTTATCTACAAAAAAAAGGGTTCTAATAGACTAAAAGGGTTTAAAATATTAAAAAAGGATTCCAACAGACCGAAAGGGGATCCTAACCCTGAAAAAGGATTCTACTCTATTCATAAGGGTTCCAATTTACTTAAAAACGCGTTCTAATCGGCCAAAAAAATGAGGTTCCAGTCTACACAGAAAGGGTTCAGATTATCTCATCAAAGCCTCTTGACTGAATCTTTAATGTTAGTTTTCGACTGAGTCTTGCGGAAGCCAGATTTTATACCATTTATCTCCATACCTGTGGTACTTGTGGTGGTGCCGCACTTAACACACTGTTTGGCGTTGCAGCGCGGGTGTGCCTGCGTGGGCGTGGTGAGAGCGTGGAGAGAGTGCGACCCATGTCTTGGGAGGGCGAACTCTCAGATCCTGACCTCTCCAAGCAACCTCCACCACCTCAGGTAAGTCCAGCATATATTGTTTTATTACCCAGGTAAGTCCAGCATCCATTGTTCTATTACCCAGGTAAGTCCAGCATCCATTGTTCTATTACCCAGGTAAGTCCAGCATCTATTGTTCTATCACTCAGGTAAGTCCAACATCTATTGTTATATTACCTATATAAGTCCAGCATCCATTGTTCTATTACCCAGGTAAGTCCAGCATCTATTGTTCTATCACCCAGGTAAGTCCAGCATCTATTGTTATATCACCCAGGTAAGTCCAGAATCCATTGTTCTATTACCCTGGTAAGTCCAGCATCTATTGTTCTATAACTCAGGTAAGTCCAGCATCTATTGTTCTATCACTCAGGAAAGTCCAGCATCTATTGTTCTATCACTCTTTCACTCTATCACGCCTTTTACCCAGGCAAGTCTATCATCTATTTATCTATCATTCAAGCAAATATATGCGAATTTTTCTTTTTTAATTTTTCTTAAGCCTCTAATCTTCTCACCTATTATTCTTTTTTTATCAGTTGTCTATTGTTAGTATGTATTGTTATGGTCCACTCTGGTCCAATTGGTCACTTTCATACCTTCGGTCCAATTGGTCACTTTTATACCTTCGGTCCAGTTGGTCACTTTTATACCTTCGGTCCAGTTGGTCACTTTTATACCTTCGGTCCAGTTGGTCACTTTTATACCTTCGGTCCAGTTTGTCATCAAAAACAGCTGTTGTGACCTCCCTCCCCTTGAGGTCATCCTTTGTTTATCTATAGGCTGTTAGGGGTCACCTTACCCATCCCATTCCCCAACAACCTGATTGACCAGTTTGTGGAGGCAAGAATCCTGGAGACAACGAGGGCCACTTGATCAGGTAAGTGGTATTGGAGGCGCCAGGATCACCAGGTAAGGGGTGTTGAAGGCGCCAAGATCACCAGGTAAGTGGTATTGGAGGCGCCAGGATCACCAGGTAAGTGGTGTTGGAGGGACCAGGATCACCAGGTAAGTGGTGTTGGAGGGACCAGGATCACCAGGTAAGTGGTGTTGGAGGGACCAGGATCACCAGGTAAGTGGTTTTGGAGGGACCAGGATCACCAGATAAGTGGTGTTGGAGGGACCAGGATCACCAGGTAAGGGGTGTTGGAGGGACCAGGATCACCAGGTAAGTGGTGTTGGAGGCGCCAGGATCACCAGGTAAGGGGTGTTGGAGGCGCCAGGATCACCAGGTAAGTGGTATTGGAGGCGCCAGGATCACCAGGTAAGTGGTGTTGGAGGGACCAGGATCACCAGGTAAGTGGTATTGGAGGCGCCAGGATCACCAGGTAAGGGGTGTTGGAGGGACCAGGATCACCAGGTAAGTGGTGTTGGAGGGACCAGGATCACCAGGTAAGTGGTGTTGGAGGGACCAGGATCACCAGGTAAGTGGTGTTGGAGGGACCAGGATCACCAGGTAAGTGGTGCTGGAGGGACCAGGATCACCAGGATCACCAGGTAAGTGGTGTTGGAGGGACCAGGATCACCAGGTAAGTGGTGTTGGAGGGACCAGGATCACCAGGTAAGTGGTGTTGGAGGGACCAGGATCACCAGGTAAGGGGTGTTGGAGGGACCAGGATCACCAGGTAAGTGGTGTTGGAGGGACCAGGATCACCAGGTAAGTGGTGTTGGAGGGACCAGGATCACCAGGTAAGTGGTGTTGGAGGGACCAGGATCACCAGGTAAGTGGTGTTGGAGGGACCAGGATCACCAGGTAAGGGGTGTTGGAGGGACCAGGATCACCAGGTAAGTGGTGTTGGAGGGACCAGGATCACCAGGTAAGTGGTGTTGGAGGGACCAGGATCACCAGGTAAGTGGTGTTGGAGGGACCAGGATCACCAGGTAAGTGGTGTTGGAGGGACCAGGATCACCAGGTTAGTGGAGGCGCCTGGATGCCCACTACAATATGGATCACACGTAATGGAAGTTGACCAAGTGTCTTGTGGTCCGTAAGGTCCATTATTATAGTGGTGTGGTCTCTTCCAATCCCCCGTGGTCCACTGTGGTCCTTTGTGGTCCCCTGTAGTCCCTGTCGACCACAGGGACCACGGTGAAACGTGACAATGAGGTCCGCGTGTGTTCACGACCTCGACACCTGGGCGCCAACTTCGAGAATTGCGTCACAGTGACAGCCGAGGCCAGGCTCTCGCGATTACCCTAGAAATTACGAAGTTTTAAACACTGGGGAGACGTTTCTTACAGTCTCGCGAATGAAAACTTTCGTCAGTTTCGCCCTGAAGCGACCAACTGGTCTTCTCTCTGGCGCGTTTTCCCCTTATCCCAAGTATGGCACACGATGCTGAATACCAAATCTTGATACCACCTCTTCTGTTACACCTCTGATCTAATGATAATTGACTAAGGTAAGAACATGAGGTAATTATGCATACCAAACCCTGTCGTTAGGTATACCAAACCGTGCATTTAGGGATACCGTAGTTGCAGGGATTCACAGTCAGTCCACAGGGTTGAAAACTGGATGACAACATTGACCGAAAGGTCGCCCAGCTTTCATTTCCAGTGAGTGACTCACTTGTATATAAAAATATAGAAAAAAAAAACAGACTAGGAAGAAACAGAAGTTTGTATTAAAGAATATTTATGAGGAAAAAGAAGCTGGAGAAAGGCAGAAGCTAGTAACGGAGGAGCTAAGAAGAGACAGGTTAGGGTGTGTGTGTGTGAGTGAGTGTATTCAAGAAGTCAGAAGCGTGGTCATCACACTTGATGGATGGGTGAGATGAGTGTGTGGGGGGTGCAGGAACACCCACACTGACCACCCATCATGATCCCTGGCTCAGTCAGCCAGCTAGCCGGATGGGTGAGGCAACGGGATTGTATTTATCTGGGTTGGGCAAGACCTTGGCATCAGGCTGGCCGGGGGCTTTGAGGAAAGGGGCAGAAGGGCATGGATAACAAAAAATGGTGTGGAATTTCAGCATTTCATAATGTTATAATAGATTTACTTTACATTTCTGCATGGTCGACATTTGTAAAGCAAGTTTTCTTTTATCTGAGGCATACATAATAGACTCGTCTGTTATCAAAAGTAGATCAAAATCGGTGTTTTTTTTTTATACAAAATATTGATTCTCACTCTCAATCAGTTTCCATGAATGAGACACATATGCAACACTTGCTTGAGTGTTTGTATTGTGAAGACGTTTCGCCCACCAGTGACTTTATCCAGTCCAGGGCAGAGAATAATTATCAGACATGATGTAAGACGTGAAGAAGTGGTCTGAGGTGATCAGCCCCTTAGCCTTGATAGGAGATTCATCAAACCTGAGGGACTGATCACCTTAATTCTTCACGTCTTCCACCGTAGCCAGCTAAAGTTACCATGGATTGTTTGGCATCCTAATGGCACTAAAGTTAACTTACAACACTAAACATAAAGATGGACGGGAGGATCGAACCGTGGTCCTGGTGGTGGCAGGTCCAGCGCATTACCACTGAGCTACGGGGCTTCTAATAGGCAAGATTCGGAAACAGATCCTGACCGACCCTCCCGTCAATCTTTCCGAGAATTCATTCACAGTCGTTCCATTAAGACTTCAGCTGGGTTCTTAAGACACTAAGTTTCGCTCTTTGATAACACTGACACTGTGTCATCATTGAAGGCACTTGACTCACATAATGACTCTAACGACATGCCCATTAGAGAAGCCAGATACAGATACTCAAAAAGCAGAGAAAAGGGAATTAATTATTGTTATTACCATTTTTATTGCCTCCCTTCGCTCTTTGTTCCCCTCTTGTGCTACTTAACAACTCTCCCCACTTTCTACTACCACTATTACTTACACTACTACTACTTACACTACTACTTACACTACCAGCTTTACCACTACCAAGACTACTTTTTCTTCCTCTGGTGTTCCCGACCTTGCCCCCCCCCCTCGCCTATATATATATATATATATATACTGGCTCCCTCACTCCATTGTGTTAGTGTGACTTGGTAAATGGTCCAAGTCGTAAGCATCTCTCTCCTGTGCTCGGGTTATTTGTGCATGTAATTAATGTGGATTCCATCACACATATTGAATTACCCCTTCGTGATACCACTGATAAGTTAGCCAAAGAAAATTAACCCTGATGTAAAATGTCGACCATAACCTGGATATATATGTGTCTTTTATTAGGAATAATATTAGAAGAGAAGTAAATAATGAAAGTGAATGTTATAAGAATGAAGTTAGAAGCCTGAGTAGATCTATAACCCACTATGATAATATGAAGGATTAATAAGAAGGATTATAGAGCAACTTGACATGGAAACAAAGTGATTAGTGTTACAGTGGCCAGACTTAGGCCTAGTTACCAGTGCTTCTGGCAGTTTGGCAGACACACATGATGATTCAACTAAACGTAAAGTATATGATCAGCATTATGGCCACTTTCTTGAACACTTTGTGCTTAATTGTCCACTTATTGAGGAATATAGAGATATAGAGTATAATAATCTATCTGATATGTCAAGATATCTTATTAGTAAAAATAAGATACCAGACATATTAGGCAAATATCCTAAATGTGACTGGGGCAGATAAGACAACCGTAGATATAAATCCATTCCTGTTAATCCATTAGGGGCCTAGTTCCTAGGCCTTTGGTGTGCCCATATTATCTTGCGCTACCCTCCACATGGATGTGGGATGCAAAAAAAACTATCAGCCCGGCTACAAAAAAATAAAAAATAAAAAACGTAAATCTTCAAATCATTGGCTTAGGCCAGTAGGCTGGCCTAGGCCAGTAGGCTGGCCTACATCAAAAAGGTACTTGCAGAATTTCTGCGACCTATTTTAAGGTTAACCAGACCGTAACTCCGCTGACTGTGTGGCTAGAATACTACTCCAACGTTTTCTGTACAATAAAATTACGGTGCAATTAAATTACTAACTGTTGCAGTCACAGTACCGTGACTGCAACAGTTAGACGCCGTTTGGGTCCTTCCTGGACCACTGTAAAGGCAGTGTGATTTGACTGTGCACTACAACGGTGCGAAACGTCTGACAACGTTTATGAAGGCCTTTGACCAACAGCATGAATGAAGCAGCATGAATGAAGCAGCATGAATGAAGCAGCATGAATGAAGCAACATAAATGAAGTAGCATGAATGAAGCAGCATAAATGAAGCAACATGAATGAGGCAGCATGAATGAAGCAGCATGAATGAAGCAACATAAATGAAGCAGCATGAATGAAGCAGCATAAATGAAGCAACATGAATGAGGCAGCATGAACGATGCAGCATGAATGAAGCAGTATGAATGATGCAGCATGAATGAAGCAGCATGAATGATGCAGCATGAATGAAGCAGCATGAATGAAGCAGCATGAATGAAGCAGCATGAATGAAGCAGCATGAATGATGCAGCATGAATGAAGCAGCATGAATGAAGCAACATGAATGAGGCAGCATGAACGAAGCAGCATGAATGAAGCAGTATGAATGATGCAGCATGAATGAAGCAGCATGAATGAAGCAGCATGAATGATGCAGCATGAATGAAGCAGCATGAATGATGCAGCATGAATGAAGCAGCATGAATGAAGCAGCATGAATGATGCAGCATGAATGAAGCAGCATGAATGATGCAACATGAATGAAGCAGCATGAATGAAGCAGCATGAATGAAGCAGTATGAATGATGCAACATGAATGATGCAGCATGAATGAAGCAGCATGAATGATGCAGCATGAATGAAGCAGCATGAATGATGCAACATGAATGAAGCAGTATGAATGATGCAGCATGAATGAAGCAGTATGAATGATGCAACATGAATGATGCAGCATGAATGAAGCAGCATGAATGATGCAGCATGAATGAAGCAGTATGAATGATGCAGCATGAATGAAGCAGCATGAATGAAGCAGCATGAATGATGCAGCATGAATGAAGCAGCATGAATGATGCAGCATGAATGAAGCAGTATGAATGATGCAACATGAATGATGCAGCATGAATGAAGCAGCATGAATGATGCAGCATGAATGAAGCAGCATGAATGATGCAGCATGAATGAAGCAGCATGAATGATGCAGCATGAATGAAGCAGCATGAATGAAGCAGCATGAATGATGCAGCATGAATGAAGCAGCATGAATGAAGCAGCATGAATGATGCAGCATGAATGATGCAGCATGAATGATGCAGCATGAATGATGCAACATGAATGATGCAGCATGAATGATGCAACATGAATGATGCAGCATGAATGATGCAGCATGAATGATGCAGCATGAATGAAGCAGTATGAATGATGCAGCATGAATGAAGCAGCATGAATGAAGCAGCATGAATGATGCAGCATGAATGAAGCAGCATGAATGAAGCAGCATGAATGATGCAGCATGAATGAAGCAGCATGAATGATGCAGCATGAATGAAGCAGTATGAATGATGCAACATGAATGATGCAGCATGAATGAAGCAGCATGAATGATGCAGCATGAATGAAGCAGCATGAATGATGCAGCATGAATGAAGCAGCATGAATGAAGCAACATGAATGAGGCAGCATGAACGAAGCAGCATGAATGATGCAGCATGAATGATGCAGTATGAATGATGCAGCATGAATGAAGCAGCATGAATTATGCAGCATGAATGATGCAGCATGAATGAAGCAGCATGAATGAAGCAACATGAATGAGGCAGCATGAACGATGCAGCAAGAATGAAGCAGCATGAATGATGCAGCATGAATGATGCAGCATGAATGAAGCAGCATGAATGAAGCAGCATGAATGAAGCAGCATGAATGATGCAGCATGAATGATGCAGCATGAATGAAGCAGCATGAATGAAGCCGCATGAATGATGCAGCATGAATGATGCAGCATGAATGAAGCAGCATGAATGAAGCAACATGAATGATGCAGCATGAATGAAGCAGCATGAATGAAGCAGCATGAATGAAGCAGCATGAATGATGCAGCATGAATGAAGCAGCATGAATGATGCAACATAAATGAAGCAGCATGAATGAAGCAGCATGAATGAAGCAGCATGAATGAAGCAACATAAATGAAGTAGCGTGAATGAAGCAGCATGAATGAAGCAGCATGCATGAAGCAGCATGCATGAAGCAGCATGAATGAAGCATCATGAATGAAGCAGCATGAATGATGCAGCATGAATGAAGCAGCATGAATGAAGCAGCATGCATGAAGCAGCATGAATGAAGCAGCATGAATGAAGCAGCATGCATGAAGCAGCATGAATGAAGCAGCATGAATGAAGCAGCATGAATGAAGCAGCATGAATGATGCAGCATGAATGAAGCAGCATGAATGAAGCAACATAAATTAAGTAGCATGAATGAAGCAGCATGAATGAAGCAGCATGAATGAAGCAGCATGAATGAAGCAGCATGAATGAAGCAGCATGCAGGGTGAGTCTTGTACTGCCCCCGTGTAAAGAGTTTAACTATGCAGACAGGAATGTCAGGCTCGCATGCTGACGCCACAGCTGCTGACATCATGACTGACGTAACTCCCTCCCCCTCCCCCAACACCCTTCTCCCCCTCACCACTATACCCACCATGAGCTATTGTTCCCACTGTGTATATATCATATAGAATAATGTAGCAACACACTACTGGTGTTCCCACTGTGTAACTATCATATAGAATAGTGTAGCAACACACTGCTGGTGTTCCCACTGTGTAACTGTCATATAGAATAGTGTAGCAACATACTGCTGGTGTTCCCACAGTGTAACTGTCATATAGAATAGTGTAGCAATACACTGCTGGTGTTCCCAATGTGTAACTGTCATATAGAATAGTGTAGCAACACACTGCTGGTGTTCCCACTGTGTAACTATCATATAGAATAGTGTAGCAACACACTACTGGTGTTCCCACTGTGTAACTATCATATAGAATAGTGTAGCAACACACTGCTGGTGTTCCCACAGTGTAACTGTCATATAGAATAGTGTAGCAATACACTGCTGGTGTTCCCAATGTGTAACTATCATATAGAATAGTGTAGCAACACACTGCTGGTGTTCCCACTGTGTAACTGTCATATAAAATAGTGTAGCAACACACTGCTGGTGTTCCCACTGTGTAACTGTCATATAGAATAGTGTAGCAACACACTGCTGGTGTTCCCACTGTGTAACTATCATATAGAATAGTGTAGCAAGACAATACTGGTGTTCCCACTGTGTAACTATCATACAGTATAGTGTAGCAACACACTGCTGGTGTTCCCACTGTGTAACTGTCATAGAATAGTGTAGCAACACAATACTGGTGTTCCCACTGTGTAACTATCATACAGTATAGTGTAGCAACACACTGCTGGTGTTCCCACTGTGTAACTATCATACAGTATAGTGTAGCAACACACTGCTGGTGTTCACACCGTGTAACTATCATATAGAATAGTGTAGCAACACACTGCTGGTATTCCCACTGTGTAACTATCATATAGAATAGTGTAGCAACACACTGCTGGTGTTCACACCGTGTAACTATCATATAGAATAGTGTAGCAACACACTGCTGGTGTTCCCACTGTGTAACTATCATATAGAATAGTGTAGCAACACACTGCTGGTGTTTCCACTGTGTAACTATCCTATAGAATAGTGTAGCAACACACTACTGGTGTTCCCACTTTGTAACTATCATACAGTATAGTGTAGCAACACACTGCTGGTGTTCCCACTGTGTAACTATCATACAGTATATTGTAGCAACACACTGCTGGTGTTCCCACAGTGTAACTGTCATATAGAATAGTGTAGCAACACACTACTGGTGTTCCCACTGTGTAACTATCATACAGTATAGTGTAGCAACACATTGCTGGTGTTCCCACTGTGTAACTATCATACAGTATAGTGTAGCAACACACTGCTGGTGTTCCCACTGTGTAACTGTCATATAGAATAGTGTAGCAACACACTGCTGGTGTTCTTACAGTGTAACTGTCATATAGAATAGTGTAGCAACACACTGCTGGTGTTCCCACTGTGTAACTGTCATATAGAATAGTGTAGCAACACACTGCTGGTGTTCCCACAGTGTAACTGTCATATAGAATAGTGTAGCAACACACTGCTGGTGTTCCCACTGTGTAACTATCATATAGAATAGTGTAGCAACACACTGCTGGTGTTCCCACTGTGTAACTGTCATTTAGAATAGTGTAGCAACACACTGCTGATGTTCCCACTGTGTAACTATCATATAGAATAGTGTAGCAACACACTGCTGGTGTTCCCACTGTGTAACTGTCATATAGAATAGTGTAGCAACACACTGCTGGTGTTCCCACTGTGTAACTATCATACAGAATAGTGTAGCAACACACTGCTGGTGTTCCCACTGTGTAACTGTCATTTAGAATAGTGTAGCAACACACTGCTGATGTTCCCACTGTGTAACTATCATATAGAATAGTGTAGCAACACACTGCTGGTGTTCCCACTGTGTAACTATCATACAGAATAGTGTAGCAACACACTGCTGGTGTTCCCACTGTGTAACTGTCATTTAGAATAGTGTAGCAACACACTGCTGATGTTCCCACTGTGTAACTATCATATAGAATAGTGTAGCAACACACTGCTGGTGTTCCCACTGTGTAACTGTCAGTTTTATTCATCAAATGATCTCACTTTCTGTCTCTGTCTGTCTGTCTGTCTGTCTCTGTCTCTGTCTCTCTCTCTCTCTCTCTCTCTCTCTCTCTCTCTCTCTCTCTCTCTCTCTCTCTCTCTCTCTCTCTCATACACAGTGCGACAGTATTTTTTCCACATAAATTAAGTATCGTGTATTTTTTTCGACCTTTTTTTAGTTTTATTTATTTATTGTGTTACTTGTTTATTCTCCTTTATTTAGTTTATATGATTTGCTTCATTCTTCTATTGCTTGTTTACGGTGTTAAAAGGAATGAGAGAGAGAGAGAGAGAGAGAGAGAGAGAGAGAGAGAGAGAGAGAGAGAAATGTCACAGGAAACAAAAAGGAGTAACAATAGTAGTCTGAATATTTCGTCCTCCAGCCGAGGTCCTCTTCAGCAGAATACAAAGCAGTGAGGGTGACTAGAGCAGGAGCTTCTTGGGTGATCAAGTTGCTCAATGATATCTCCGAATGTTTAATATTTCTCATGGACTTAAAGTTGTGAAGACTTCATGTGACGACAACCTTGTATTACCTTGTTCTTATATGGTAGTGACTGTTATGGTTGTTGATGACTGACTGGTAGTACTGTATTGTGACTGTTATGGTTGTTGATGACTGACTGGTAGTATTGTATTGTGACTGTTATGGTTGAAGATTGTGACACTTATGCAACATTTAGGAATCTTTATTAAGGAAACGTTTCGCCACACAGTGGCTTCATCAGTCCAATACAAAGCAGAAAGGTGTAAGGAGAGGAGGAGTTTGAGGTAATCAGTCCCTCGGCCTGGAGTCGATGTGTTCAGTCCATCAATCTCGTAGAAATTATAGCATAGGGCCGCAGAGGTGGCTTATATACTGTAGTCAGGTGAGGCGAAGCAGGAGGAGGCGGGGTCATAGTGGTACCAGCCACTAGTCGAAGTAGGTCTTCGTCCAAAGGTTGGACAAGTATTGAAGAATTTCTTGTATCAAGATCCCATGATGCTGCAGTGTCTGACAGATGTGATGAATGGTTTTGAAAAGTGGCTGGTACCACTATGACCCCGCCTCCTCCTGCTTCGCCTCACCTGACTACATATACCTCTAAGGCCCTGTGCTGTACTTTCTACAAAATTGATGGACTGAACATATCGACTCCAGGCCGAGGGACTGATTACCTCAAACTCCTCTCTCCTTACACCTTTCTGCTTGTATTGATGATGAAGCCACGTGTGGCAAAGTCTTAATAAGATTCCCATATGTTGCATAAGTGTCTCAATCTTCAACTCGTCGGTTTTCAAAACCATTTATCAGACTGTTATGGTTGTTGATGACTGACTGGTAGTACTGTATTGTGACTGTTATGGTTGTTGATGACTGACTGGTAGTATTGTATTGTGACTGTTATGGTTGTTGATGACTGACTGGTAGTATGTATTGTGACTGTTATGGTTGTTGATGACTGACTGAGTAGTGACTTTGTGACTGTTATGTTTTTGTGACTTGTATGATGAGGGTTGTTGATGACTGACTGGTAGTATTGTATTGTGACTGTTATGGTTGTTGATGACTGACTGAGTAGTATTGTATTGTGACTGTTATGGTTGTTGATGACTGACTGGTAGTATTGTATTGTGACTGTTATGGTTGTTGATGACTGACTGGTAGTATTGTATTGTGACTGTTATGGTTGTTGATGACTGACTGGTAGTATTGTATTGTGACTGTTATGGTTGTTGATGACTGACTGGTAGTATTGTATTGTGACTGTTATGGTTGTTGATGACTGACTGGTAGTATTGTATTGTGACTGTTATGGCTGTTGATGACTGACTGGTAGTATTATATTGTGACTTATTGTTGTTGATGACTGACTGGTAGTACTGTATTGTGACTGTTATGGTTGTTGATGACTGACTGTTATGGTTGTTGATGACTGACTGTTATGGTTGTTGATGACTGACTGTTATGGTTGTTGATGACTGACTGTTATGGTTGTTGATGACTGACTGTTATGGTTGTTGATGACTGACTGGTAGTACTGTATTGTGACTGTTATGGTTGACGAGGACTGGTAAACCTAGTTCTGGAGTAAGTTAGTTTGGTTCATGTTAGGTTTTCATATCACATTAGAAAAAGTCTTCTTGAAAGGTTAAACTTAGCTATGGTTATATTTAGTGTTGCTTAGTAAGGTTATTCAGGTATACACAAATACAGTTACACAGATTATCATACATAGCAGCATATGTGTAGACAACCCAGGAGAACCCAAAAAAGGTCAGTCAAAGTGACTTATTTTCATTGGGCTTCCACTGGGCTTGAATTTATTATCGTTCGTAAGTGATGTTCCAGTTTGTAAACAATAATGGCGGCGTCCCGGTTCATTGTCTGCTGAGAATTGTTTAGGTGTTGGAAAAGTAGGGAGATATCTTGAGGGTTCTTAACTGAGTGTTTGTGTTGAGTGGACCTGGTGACAAGGTCTCCTGCTGGTTCCAAAACACCTTCACAACCTATTAAGTAAAAGGACACATATGTAACTAATGCGACATTTTATTGTGGTAACGTTTCGCTCTCCTTCACAACCCTTCCTTCATTAAACCTATACAGCTGGGCCCCGCTTATACAGCATGTTAGGCTCCGGACTACTACTGTACAGGAGGGGGCCCCGATTATACGGCATGTTAGGTTCCGGACTATTACTGTAAAGATATAATCGCTGTAAAGCGAAACATATCCTTTTTTTTTTCACTTTGAAAGGCATATAAAATAATGATGTGTTTACACTATCATATATTAAGTGAACAATAGAAGCTAGGCCTAAAAAATACACATAAAGTACACACATTACTTACTTTAAAATATTTTTGTCCTTAGCTTATAGTGAGTGGTGAATATATTTATTGAAGGAAGTCTGAATAAATGAAGAATGGGTATAATTGAAAACCGCTGCATTAACGAAACGCCGTAAAGTGAAGGACTGTAAAGTGAAGCACTTTAAAGTGAAGCGCTGTAAAGTGAAGCTCTGTAAAGTGAAGCGCTGTAAAGTGAAGCACTGTAAAGTGAAGCACTGTAAAGTGGTCCCACCTGTACACTATTTTTAGGGGGGATGGAGAGCCACTTCAGTGGAAGACTATGACGAATTTTTCATTATTGGGCCACGGGGGGCATTGACCCCCTCATCACACACACACACACAAAGGGTTCATAATAAAGGAGTTGAAAGATCAATCTCTCTCTCTCTCTCTCTCTCTCTCTCTTCTCTCTCTCTCTCTCTCTCTCTCTCTCTCTCTCTCTCTCTCTCTCTCTCTCTCTCTCTCTCTCTCTCTCTCTCTCTCTCTCTCTCTTTGTCTCTCTCTCTCTAAAGGTCAGTTGAACATTTATAGGATAGGTTTTGTTGCTAGGATGCGTAGTTTTTTTTTATCTCCAGCTTGGGCGGGCCGCCCACTGCCGCCCACGGCCGCCCACGCTTCCTGAGCAAGGTGTGTGAGAGGGTGGTGGGCGCGACAGGAAGGGCTGGGCAGCAGGCTGGGGAGTGGGCAAGGTGCTGTATTATCCCAGTGGAATGTTGCTGTGGCTGCCCACCCCTGCCTCTCTAATGGCTACCCACCCCTGCCACTCTAGTGGCTACCCACCCCTGTAACTCTAGTGGATACCCACCCTGCCACTCTAGTGGATACCCACCCCTGTAACTCTAGTGGCTGCCCACCCCTGCCACTCTAGTGGCTACCCACCCCTGTAACTCTAGTGGCTACCCACCCTGTAACTCTAGTGGATACCCACCCCTGCCACTCTAGTGCATACCCACCCCTGTAACTCTAGTGGATACCCACCCTTGCCACTCTAGTGGCTACCCACCCCTGCCACTCTAGTGTCTACCCACCCCTGCCACTCTAGTGTCTACCCACCCCTGCCACTCTAGTGGCTACCCACCCTGCCACTCTAGTGTCTACCCACCCCTGCCACTCTAGTGGCTACCCACCCTACCACTCTAGTGGCTACCCACCCCTGCCACTCTAGTGTCAACCCACCCCTGCCACTCTTGTTGTTGTTGTTGTTGACCTTTACTGTTGTTGCTGTTGCTGGTGTTCTTTGTTGCATTTGACGTTGTTGTTGTTGTGTTGTTGTTGGCGGCTCTGCCTTTGTTGGTGAACTCGTTGCTGTTGTTGTGTCGTTCTTGTTCGTATCCATTTGTTGCTGTTGTCACCACTGTTGTCTTTGTTTGTGTATTTTTCTTTCGTTGTCCGTGTTCTCTCCTTTCTGTGTTGTTGTATTTGTGTTGAGCTCACTTTTTAGCTGTCACGTTTTGTTACTGTTTTTGTTTTCGTTCTGTTGTTGCGCCGATGTCGCTCGTTATAACGAATTTTTTATTAAACGCAATGTTGTGGTTGAAGTACCGTGCGTTGTTTACGTAACGCACTTGTGTATTATAGTGCGTCACGGGAGGGATATCGTCCGTTGTTTGCACGTTATTAATACATTAGTGCATTATCGTGAGTCGTAAAATACATTCTATACATCGATAGGTGTATTCCCCCTCAGTGTATATATTCTGAGAGTATATTTAAATCCCTATCTTAGGTATTAGTATTCTTGTCTGGTGGTGAACAGGTTACGCGCAGCCTGGTTGACCCTCGCGTAGTTGATAGGCTTGAAACCCCCGCCCCCACCATTAACCAGGCAACCACTCCACGTTCTTGTATTTGATTGTCCAGCTGTGGCGTGTATATCAGTGTATGTTGTAGGTACTGGTGTATGAATACGTTTATACAGTGTATCCACTAGGCAGTAAAACACACACACATACACACAAACACACACACATACACACACACACACATACACTCACACTCACACAAACACACACACACACATACACATACACAAACACACACTCAAACACAAACACACACACACACATACACACAACACAACACACACACACACTACACACACAACACACACAACACACAACACCACACACACACACACACACAACACACACACACACACAAACACACACACACACACACACACACAACACAAACACAAACACAAACACACACAAACACAACAAAATAACACAAACATCACAACTTAAATTTAAAATAATATATTTTCCAAGTAATTTAAAATTATAGATCCAAAACCCCTGAAAATTACACGGAGATCCTACAAACCGCCCCAAGAAGGGGTTTGGTCATTTCTGAGGAGAGGCTTTTGTCAATAAAGAAGGCAAATACCGTGACTGAACAAATAACAAAACGGCACATAGATGACGGAACAATACACTCAAGCACATAAAAATTTGTGTTAGGCTTGCCGACACTAATAATGCTCTTTTCTGTCATGTCAGAGATCACAGTCATCCTATTGATTGGTCTTCTGCTAAAACTGTCTACCCTACGTCCAACTTTCATAGTCGCCGCCTGGTTGAATCCTCCCTTATACACAACTTTCCCTGTATGAATCTTAGCCCTGGCTTTGTCTCTGTTGATGCTTTCCTCTCCCATTACATTGTTAAATGCTCCAAACTTCAGAACACCCGTGACTTAACCTGATTCCTTCTCTCTCTTCCCCCTTCTCCTCTTTCATCTTTCTCCTCTGGGTTTTCTTTCTTTTCTTTTGCCTTGTATTTGTCCTTCTTTATTTTATTTTTATTTTTTTCCACTGTTCTTGTCCTTACCACATGCGGGCCGCCAGCTTCATTGCAGTGCTTCTTTCCTAGAATATGACTGACTCCACTACTACTACTTCCACTACCACTACTACTTCCACTATTACCCCTCCACCACTTTCTTGTGCCCTCCCCTGTCTGCCTGCCTATATATAACCCCTTCCACCTGTCCTGTGTGTTAGTGTGACTTTGTAAATGGTCCAAGTCGGACCGAAACGTCGTCGTAAGCTCCTCTCTTCTATGTGCGGGTTGTGTGTTACTACTTTTCCACTCCAGCGCCCTGAGACAGCCACACCTCCCAAACTTTCCTTCATAATTCTTGGAAAAAAAACACTGTAAAACACTATGGACGTAAACACACACACACACACACGTGCGTGTGTGTTGTTTTATAATCTAGTTTTTATCCGTTTTGTATTCCTGAGAGTGTTGAGTGATCTGTCAGGTCGGGGTGTTGAGTGGTTTGCCAGGTCGGGGTGTTGAGTGGTCTGCCAGGTCGGGGTGTTGAGTGGTTTGCCAGGTCGGGGTGTTGAGTGGTCTGACAGGTCAGGGTGTTGAGTGATTTGCCAGGTCAGGGTGTTGAGTGGTCTGACAGGTCGGGGTGTTGAGTGGCCTGCCAGGTCAGGGTGTTGAGTGGTCTGCCAGGTCAGGGTGTTGAGTGGTTTGCCAGGTCAGGGTGTTGAGTGATCTGACAGGTCGGGGTGTTGAGTGGCCTGCCAGGTCAGGGTGTTGAGTGGTCTGCCAGGTCAGGGTGTTGAGTGGTTTGACAGGTCAGGGTGTTGAGTGGTTTGCCAGGTCATGGTGGTGAGTGGTTTGCCAGGTCAGGGTGTTGAGTGGTCTGCCAGGTCGGGGTGTTGAGTGGTTTGCCAGGTCATGGTGGTGAGTGGTTTGCCAGGTCAGGGTGTTGAGTGGTTTGGCAGATCAGGGTGTTGAGTGGTTTGCCAGGTCAAGGTGGTAAGTGGTCTGTCAGGTCAGAGTGTTGAGTGGTTTGCCAGGTCAGGGTGTTGAGTGGTCTGGCAGGTAAGGGTGGTGAGTGGTCTGCCAAATCGGATTGTTGAGTGGTTTGCCAGGTCATCGTGGTGAGTGGTCTGCCAGGTCAGGGTGTTGAGTGGTTTGCCAGGTCAGGGTGGTGAGTGGTCTGCCAGGTCAGGGTGTTGAGTTGTCTGACAGGTCAGGGTGGTGAGTGGTCTGCCAGGTCTACGTACCTACCTACCTGGTGTCTACCTGGAGAATATTATGGGGATCAACACCCCCACGGCCCGGTCCATGACCAGGCCTCCCGGTAGATCAGGGCCTGATCAACTAGGCTGTTACAGCTGGTCGCATGTAGTCCAACGTACGAACCACAGCCCGACTGATAGGGTGCTGACTTTAGGTATCTGTCCCGCTCGTTCTTGAAGGCAGCCAGGGGTCTAGTGGTAATTCCCCTTAAGCTTGGTGGGAGGCAGCTGAACAGTCTTGGGCCCCTGACACTTAATATGTTTTCTCTCAGTTTACTAATGGCTTCCCTACTTTTCATGGAGGGGGGGGGAATGTTGCACAGCCTGTTAAGTCTTTTACTTTCATAGGGAGTGATTTCCGTGTGCGGATTAGGGACCAGTCCCTCTAGGATCCCAGGTGTAGATTATGATGTATCTCTCTCGCTTGCGCTCCAGTGAGTACAAGTCAAGTGCTTCCAAGCGTTCCCAGTAGTTAAGGTGTTTGATGAAACTTACATGTGCAGTAGAGGTTCTCTGTACACTATCTGAATCTGCAGTTTCACCTGCCTTGAATGAAGATGTTAATGTACAGCAGTATTCCAGCAATGAGCGAACAAGTGAATTAAAAAGGATCATCATTGTCTTGGCATCTTTTGTTTTGAAGGTTCTCTTTATCCATCCTATCATTTTCCTGGCAGACGTGATAGTAACATTATAAATTAGACACATATGCAACACTTGGGTATCTTTATTGAGGAAACGTTTCGCCACACAGTGGCTTCATCAGTCCAATACAAAGTAGAAAGGTGTAAGGAGAGGAGGAGTTTGAGGTTATCAGTCCCTCGGCCTGGAGTCGATGTGTTCAGTCCATCAATCTTGTTAGAAGTGTAGCACAAGGCCGTAGAGGTGGCTTATATGCTGTAATCAGGTGAGATGAAGCAGGAGGAGGCGGGGTCATAGTAGTACCATCCACTATTCTAAGTAGGTCTTCGTCCAAAGGTTGGACAAGTGTAGAAGAATTCGTTTGTATCAAGATCCCAAGCTGTTGCTGTGTCAGACAGGATGTAGATGAATGGTTCAGAGAACCGACTTGATAGTAACATTGTTGTGATCCTTGAAGGTGAGATCCTCAGACATTACCACTCCCAGGTCCTTCACATTACTTTTCCGGAGTAGTTGAAATTGGTCTTCATTAAACATCATATTGTTTTCCGTTGGTCATTGGTAAATTTGGTTTATATCTTCTTGGATATTTAACGTGTTCTCAATGCAAGACAGTCTCATGCAGATCATATTATCGTCTGCAGAGGATGACACGGTGCTATGATTTACATACGAGGATGAGGAACAGGATGGGGGCGAGTACTGTGCCTTGTGGGACAGAGCTCTTCACTATGGCAGCTTCCGATTTAACTCTATTTACCACTATTTGTGTTCAGTTGGTTAGAAAGTTGAAGATCCATCTGCCCACTTTGCCAGTTATCCATTTAGCGCGCATTTTGTGCTCTACTACGCCATGATCGCACTTGTTAAAGGCTTTTGCAAGATCTTTGTATACTACATCTGCATTCTGTTTGTCTTCCAGTGCATCCAAGACTATACCATAGGGGTTCAGTAGTTGCGAGAGGCAGGAGCGACCTGCCAGGTCAGAGTGGTAAGTGTCTGCCTGGTCAGGGTGGTGAGTGGTCTGCCAGGTCTTCAGGTCTCGGGTATCTTGCTGTGCTAGTTTGATCCCTAAATCAGTCAGGTCATCAGGGAAGAATTCACCCTCTCCCAACTGAACGTGGGGAGGGGGTGCCACGGGGTGTGGGGAGTGGGCGCCAACGGTCGTGGGGAAGGGGTTACATGGGGAATTGGGAGGGCACGGGGCTTGGGGAGGGGGTAGAACGGGGCCTGGGGAAGGAATTGCACGGGGTCTGGGGAGAGAGTGCCATGGGGCATGGGAAGGGAGTGCCACGGGGCATTTGGAGTGGTGGCACGGAGCGTGGAGAGGGGATAGCACGGGGCCAGGGAGGGGGGCCACGAGGAGTTTAGTTTAATATGTTTATTATGCATCCCATACCCACGGGGAGTAGGGAGGAAGTGCCACGGGGCGTGGGGAGAGGGTGCCACCTTTTTTGCACCCTTGCAAGAAAGGTGGTGAAGTATTGCGAGGTTGAGCTTTGTGTTAGTACATAGGTATATGTTTAGAGTACCTAGTACAAGAGTGGTAGTGGCGGCGGCGCAGCAGCAGGGAGAAGAGGAAGAAGAAGAAGAAGAGGAGGAGGAGGAAGAGGAGGAAGAAGAAGAAGAAGAAGAAGAAGAAGAAGAGGAGGAGGAGGAAGAGGAGGAAGAAGAAGAAGAAGAAGAGGAGGAAGAAGAAGAAGAAGAAGAAGAGGAGGAGGAGGAAGAGGAGGAAGAAGAAGAAGAAGAAGAGGAAGAAGAAGAAGAAGAAGAAGAAGAAGAAGAAGAGGAGGAGGAAGAAGAGGAAAAGTGTATTATGTGTAGTGGGTGTTTGTTTATTTGTTTGTTTGTTTGTTTTTTAGAGTGGGTATATGTTCGTTTGTATACTTACACACTAATTTGTGTTTGTAGTTGCGTATGAGCTCTGGTATGTGTCTGTACTAACCTAGTTGTTCTTGCAGGGGTCGAGTCACACCTCCCATTTATGTACTTACCTCTATGTGGTTGCAAGGGTCGAGTGTTAGCTCCTGGCCTCACCTCTCTCTCTCTCTTAGCCTTAAGGCGGGGGAGCCTGCCTCCACCATTTCTTCATATAGGTCATTCCACTTGCTGACCACCTGGAGGCTGAAGAAATACTTCCTGACATCCCTGTGACTCATCTGTGTCATTAACTGTGTCGTCGTATACCTGTTTCCAGAGTCTCGATCAGTCTATCTCTGTCTTCTTTATCAGATCCTCAAAGTATTTTGTATCTCGTTATCATGTCTCTTCTGTCCTCAGGTTCAGTGTTTTTAGCTTCTCATTATAGTTGTTTCCGTCAGTTGTGGGACGACTCACTGCACACCCTCCAGTTGTTCCCAGTCTTCATACATGCTTTGTCAGTTGAGGGTTCCATGCTATAAGGATGCCTTCGTATAATATATACTCAGCATGCGTTATACAGAGGGGCATACCGCACATGCTGGTGCTGCGCATCCCAAGATGGGCCTGACATATGCCATGAATGACTCTCTGTTGAGATTCCTGAAGGCTAATCTAAGATTTGCCAAACGAGTTTTGGCTGCAGAGGTAATCCTGCTGATGTGAACCTCTGGTGATATGGGCTTAACTCTCTCTCTTGTTTTGTCTCTTTTCTCTTTATCTGCATTATGTAACTAATGACATTTACGTGTGTGTGTGTGTGTGTGTGTGTGTGTGTGTGTGTGTGTGTGTGTCTGTGTGTATATATGTGTGTGTGTGTATGTTTGTGTGTGTGTTTGTGTGTGTACTCACCTAGTTGTACTCACCTAGTTGTGGTTGCAGGGGTCGAGACAGCTCCTGGCCCCGCCTCTACACTGGCCGCTACTGGGTCACTCTCCCTGTGCCATGAGCTTTATCATACCTCTTCTTAAAGCTATGTATGGAACCTGCCTCCACTACATCGCTTCCCAAGCTATTCCACTTCCCGACCACTCTGTGACTGAAGAAATACTTCCTAACATCTCTATGATTCATCTGAGTCTTCAACTTCCAATTGTGTCCGCTTGTTACTGTGTTCCATCTCTGCAACATTCTGTCTCTGTCCACTTTGTCAATTTCTCAGTATCTTATATGTTGTTATCATGTCTCCCTATCTCTCCTGTCCTCCAGTGTCGTCAGGTCGATTTCCCTTAACCTCTCCTCGTAGGACATACCCCTTAGCTCCGGGACTAGTCTTGTTGCAAACCTTTGCACTTTATCGAGCTTCTTCACCTGCTTGGCTAGATGTGGGTTCCAAACTGGTGCTGCATACTCCAGTATGGGCCTAACGTACACAGTGTACAGGGTCCTGAACGATTCTTTATTAAGATGTCGGAATGCTGTTCTTAGGTTTGCTAGGCGCCCGTATGCTGCAGCAGTTATTTGGTTGATGTGCGCCTCAGGAGATGTGCCTGGTGTTATACTCACCCCAAGATCTTTTTCCTTGATTGAGGTTTGTAGTCTCTGGACCCCTAGACTGTACTCCGTCTGCGGTCTTCTTGTGTTGTGGGGTTCTTTTCATAGATTTGGTAATATTAACAGACGATGAGCTTGGTTTTTGGTAGCGTTTAATGAGGCGTTGGATATATGGGAGCTGAGAGCCTATGCCTGTGTCCGTCTGTCCTGCACTCAGTCTCGATGGTAACTGAACACTAGGCCGCCTGGCGCTGAGGCATTCAAAAGGCAGGCCTATCATTGGCTGATGCCAGATCACATGGGCAGAGGTTGGAAATCACGTGAACAGCCGTGATGCAGCCGTTATAAGTACAACCCGTACAGCTCGGGCATGCTACGTATGGCGTCTCGACATACAACTACACAAACTAAGGACAACAGGCAACAACTTTCAGCTGATTCTATACAATGTCAAAGTACACAACAGTTAACATTATACTTCACATGGATATTATCTTGACTGAACAATCTACATTACTATATGATGCATCATGATACTTGGGAATTAATTAAATGAGCTCATTCAAGAATATCATGATAAAAGAGATAAAAAAAAATTTAATTTGTTCGATCGAACTGTCTTCATGTGATCTACGAATTCTGAGGAAATAAATTACAAGAAGGTAGTGATTAACAGACAAGGTAGATCTGGTGCACACAAATCTATACTGTTAATTCTCAGAACTCGGAGAGAACGTGAACACACAAAAAAAAAAATTTGAGTGATACTAAGTAGATATTATAACACACAGTTAAACGCTTACTACATATTTATCTATACAGGTTAGTTACATTTAACCCCAACTCTGCTAGGGTGAGATTGATATAGGCAGTATAATTATCATCTCTGGGTGGATCAAACTCTGTTACAATAGGTAACTCAACTTCTGATTGAGGAGGATCTACACTGGTATCTACAAATGATACTTTAGGATTTCTTAACACTTGTCGTGTACGTAGGGAATAACGACATTCAGGTTGATCTGACTGATCATTAGAGGTAGAGGGTACAGCAACAGGAGAAATATCAGATTCTGTCTCACTTATCTGATTGTCAGGGGTGTCAGTGACTTCGTCAACATCATCGCATACTAACTTCATATGATCTAAATGCGATTCTTTAAACTGACCCGTGCTAATTTCTCTAACTTTATACTTATTGCCGTTAATATGTTCGACTACTCTATAAGGACAAACGAACTTTTGATCGAGTTTTGGCATTGCTGAACATCTGGTACATCGTGAACTAGCTGCAAGGCTACTTTCACTAGTGACTGTGGAATTACTAATTGGTATACTCTTCTACTAGGATTACCCAACTCGGTAGTGCGATACAGTAATTCTTGGTTCATAACAAAGTCACTAATGGGTGCTGGTTGCTTCACAGAGAGAATAAGGTCTTTTTGGAGCAGGAATCGAACCACACCAGATCAAAAGGGGTCTTGTCTTTGAGTAGTCTTTACATCCTCAGTACTAAATGGAGGATCGGCAGTTACTACACTGACATGACGCGACAAAGCATCAGCAACTACATTGGATTTGCATAACTGTATAATTGCGTTCAGCCTTAGTAAGGACTCGGCTAGCAAATGCAAATAATCTCTTAAACTGAGTTTTCTTTATTCACTAAGAAGCGCACGTATGCTGCAGCAGTTATTTGGTTGATGTGCGCCTCAGGAGATGTGCCTGGTGTTATACTCACCCCAAGATCTTTTTCCTTGATTGAGGTTTGTAGTCTCTGGACCCCTAGACTGTACTCCGTCTGCGGTCTTCTTTGCCCTTCCCCAATCTTCATGACTTTGCACTTGGTGGGGTTGAACTCCAGGAGCCAATTGCTGGACCAGGCTTGCAGCCTGTCCATATCCCTTTGTAGTTCTGCCTGGTCCTCGTCCGATTGAATTCTTCTCATCAACTTCACATCATCTGCAAACAGGGACACTTCGGAGTCTATTCCTTCCGTCATGTCGTTCACAAATACCAGAAACAGCCCTGGTCCCAGGACTGTGTGTGTGTGTGTGTGTGTGTGTGTGTGTACTCACCTAATTGTGGTTGCAGGGGTCGAGACTCAGCTCCTGTGTGTGTGTGTGTGTGTGTACTCACCTAATTATACTCACCTAATTGTATGTGTATGTGTGTGTGTGTGTGTGTGTGTGTGTGTGTGTGTGTGTGTGTATGTGTGTGTGTGTGTGTGTGTTAGCGATAATGAGAAATTTAATGACTTTGACATTTCGGTATTTTTTTAAAAATATGTACGTAAGCCTATTTGTGAATGTTCATTATTATTGGCAGCTCTCTTCTTCAGTGAGATATTCAGCCTGTCCCCGGAGTCTGTCCTCAGTTTCGGGCCTTATGGCCCCTTTTCCCAGTTTTTATAATCTTGCATTTACTGGGGTTGGATTCAAGTGGCCACTTGTCTGATCAGTCCTCTGGCTTGCCCAGACAATGTTTTCCTCATTAATATTACATCATCTGTAAAACAAAAACAGAGGACACTTCTGACTTTCTTTTGCTGTATCACTCACATGTACTAGAAACAGTAGTGGTCCTAATGTTGATAATACACATGCCCATTTTGACTCTTCTTCTGGGACAATCACGCATTTTGGATGCACTGTTGTGCATTCCCTGTTATTTTTAGCTGTTGCTTAAATTTTCGTCCCAGTCTTCTGTGAGGAACTGTGTCAGATGATTTCTCGCAGTCCAAGAATATCCACTCCACTCATTGCTCTCTTTCCTTACCTAATTTTTTTTTTTTTCAAAGAATTGCAGCAGGTTTGTGAAACAAGATTTGCCATCTTTAAACTTATGCTGATTATTATTTGTGATACTACTTCTCTTCCTGAGTTTCAACACTCTCCTGATGATCTTCCTGAGATTCAACACTCTCCTGATGATCTTCCTGAGATTCAACACTCTCCTGATGATCTTCCTGAGATTCAACACTCTCCTGATGATCTTCCTGAGATTCAACACTCTCCTGATGATCTTCCTGAGATTCAACACTCTCTGATGATCTTCCTGAGATTCAACACTCTCCTGATGATCTTCCTGAGATTCAACACTCTCCTGATGATCTTCCTGAGATTCAACACTCTCCTGATGATCTTCCTGAGATTCAACACTCTCCTGATGATCTTCCTGAGTTTCAACACTCTCCTGATGATCTTCCTGAGATTCAACACTCTCCTGATGATCTTCCTGAGATTCAACACTCTCCTGATGATCTTCCTGAGATTCAACACTCTCCTGATGATCTTCCTGAGATTCAACACTCTCCTGATGAACGTCTCCACTGTCTTACATAGAATGCATGTCAGTGATGCTGGTCTGTGATTCAGTGCTTCTTGCCTGTCTCCTTTTACAAATAAATATCTGGACTATCTTCCAGATCTCCGGCTGTTGTCTCGTATCCATCGACTAGTAGATTTTAGTTAGTGGCTCAGATAGTAATTATGCTCCCTCATGCAGAATATATGGTGACGCTTCATCATTTTTCTTTGCGCTTCATGTATCCAGCTTTCTATAAAAAAATTACTGCTTTCTTTGTGTGTGTGTGTGTGTGTGTGTGTGTGTGTATGGTGACCAGCACCTACTGGGGCACCCTTTCTCTTTAACTCTCTGGTGTTGCCTCTTTTCCACGGAGAACACCTTAAATCATTTGTTCATCTCCTCACAGACTTCCTTT
Organism: Cherax destructor; assembly: GCA_009830355.1. Lineage (NCBI taxonomy): Eukaryota > Metazoa > Arthropoda > Malacostraca > Decapoda > Parastacidae > Cherax > Cherax destructor. Next base: position 78,905 of record WNWK01004342.1, on the reverse strand, counting down.
TTGTTTCTGGTGAGCTCTCCTCCTTCCTTCTTCTGTCTCCTGGCCTGGTCTTTAAATGTCATCTTTATTTTGTTGTTAAGTCGTTCTCAAGTTGCTTCTCTTCTCATTCTTACATATTTGTTGCTAGTTCTTCTTCTTACTTCTTTATATTACTCTTTCCTTCTCTGTCTACGGTTTTTCCTATGCTCTAGTAATCTGGATTTTCTCCCTCTTCATCTTGGGTCGGTCCAAAGGGTCTCTTCCTTTTTATCAATACTTCTTCTGAGTAAGACGTTCTCTTCCTCCTCCCAGTACGTTCCACATAGGTGCTCCATTATCTCATTCATTGATTTAATTTCCAGTTACCTTTTCTACTGAACTGCGTACAGAAGTTTCCCTTAATTCCTTCCAAGTTCCCTCTTCTAAAAATCTGGTTTATTCCTGCCCCAACTGCTAGTCTTGCCTCTGTGTTTACTTCCACGGAGATTCATAATTCAGTACTGTATCGCCGGCAGTACACAGAGGCCTTTCATTGTTGATGTCTCCTATAGTAGATGTACTAATGATAATCACTTTAGGCAGTTTTGTTGGCTCATCCTCTTCTCTCTCTCGTTGAGTCCCTGATATGTTAACATCATTTTTCCGCCACCATCCCCATTATCTTAGCCCCCCCATATTTCTGGCCTCCCATGTGGATTTCGAGTCTCCCAGTCTATTTTTATATGGTTCAACTATCCCACCATTAGCAGATTTCTTTGGTTATATTGGTTGGTGTTTATGCTTGAGCTGTGATGTCAACCCTTGCTGTGCCGGCCGCAGATCACTGCTACTTCTAATTTGGGTCCCAAGGCTCCAGTGTACCCATTATGTAGTCATTTGACTCCCGTCTTGTGTTGGCGTGTTCAAGTGTGAACACGTGCGTGTCAGAGTGTCAGACGTGCATGTCAGGGTGCCAGCACGTGCGTGTCAGAGTGTCAGACGTGCGTGTCAGAGACAGAGAGACGCACGTCAGGGACAGATAGTATTACCGCACACTGCCCACATGAGAGAATTTCTTTATGTCGGCCGAATGCTGATGGCACAGCCGTGTGTGTGTGTGTGTGTGTGTGTGTGTGTGTGTGTGTGTGTGTGTGTGTGTGTGTGTATGTGTGTGTGTGTGTAGATGATACAGATGTTCCACTTACGCCGCGAACACATTGTGAACACTCTGTGTACATACGTACATGTCGTGGGGATTTAGGACATGCGTCGTAAGCATGTCATGAGCATGTTATGTACATGTTATGTACATGTCGTGAATGTGTACATAACAAGCACATGTCATGAACACGGTATGTACACGTCATCAACACGTACCGTACACGGTATGTACACGTCATCAACACGTTCCGTACACGGTATAAGAACATAACATAAGAACATAAGAAAGGAGGAACACTGCAGCAGGCCTGTTGGCCCATACTAGGCAGGTCCTTCACATTCCATCCCACCAACAGAACACTTGTTCAACCCAACTTTCAATGCTACCCAAGAAATAAGATTTGATAATTGTATTTACTCATGTGCAATTCCCACTCAAATCCAACCCCTCTCACTCATGAATTTATCCAACCTAAATTTAAAACTACCCAAGGTCCTAGCTTCAATAACCCTACTAGGCAGACTGTTCCACTCATCAACTACCCTATTTCCAAACCAATACTTTCCTATATCCTTTCTAAATCTAAACTTATCTAACTTGAATCCATTATTGCGGGTTCTCTCTTGGAGAGATACCCTCAAGACCTTATTTATATCCCCTTTGTTAATACCCATTTTCCACTTGTATACCTCGATCATGTCTCCCTCATTCTACGTCTTACAAGTGAATGTAATTTAAGGGTCTTCAATCTTTCTTCGTAAGTAAGATTTCTAATGCTATTATTAATTTAGTCATTCTACGCTGAATGTTTTCTAACAAATTTATGTCCATTCTGTAATATGGAGACCAGAACTGAGCTGCGTAATCTAGGTGAGGCCTTACTAATGATGTATAAAGCTGTAATATAACCTCTGGACTTCTGTTGCTAACACTTCTTGATATAAATCCCAGTAATCTATTTGCCTTATTACGTACGCTTAGGCATTGCTGTCTTGGTTTAAGGTTGCTGCTTACCATAACCCCAAGTCCTTCTCAATCTGTATGGCTAAGTTCTACGTTATTTAACTTATAAGTGCTTGGGTTATGGACACTCCCGAGCTTTAGAACTTTGCATTTATCTACATTGAACTGCATCTGCCATTTTTCTGACCAGGAATTGAGTTTGTCTAAATCCTCCTGTAGTTCACTGACATCTACGTCTGAATCGATTATCCTACCTATGTATGTACACGTCATGAACCCATCAGGAACACTTTAAATACATATTATGTACCTGTCTAAGAACAATAGAAGAACTACAAAACAACAACAACAACCATAATAACAACAATTACTACTACTACTACTGCTGCTGCTGCTGCTGCTACTACTATAACTACTAGTACTACTACTATTACTACTACTACAACTACTAGTGCTACTAATATTACTACTACTACAACTACTACTACTATTATTACTACTCTACTACTACTACAACTACTACTACTATTACTATTACTACTACTATTACTACAACTACTACTATTACTACCACTACTACTACTATAGCAACTACTACTACTACTATTACTATTACTACTACTATTACTACTACTACTATTACTACTACTATTACTTTTTACTACTACTGCTACTGCTGCTATTGCTACTGCTATTGCTATTGCTTTCTACTATTGCTATTACTATTACTGCTACTCTACTACTATTGCTACTGCTGTTGCTATTGCTACTCTACTGCTATTGCTGCTACTGCTCTGCTGTCTGCTGCTGCTACTCTACTGTTGCTACTATTGCTATTACTGCTACTACTCATTGCTGTTCTACTGCTACTATGCTATTACTACTACTACTACTATTACTATTACTACAACTACTACTATTACTACCACTACTACTACTATAACAACTACTACTACTACTATTACTACTAATATTACTATTACTACTACTATTACTATTACTACTACTATTACTACAACTACTACTATTACTACCACTACTACTACTGTAACAACTACTACTACTATTACTGTTACTACTACTACTACTATTATTACTACTACTACTACCATCATAACATCACATTACATATTAAAAAAAGAATTAAAAGAAGAAGAAGAAGAAGAAGAAGAAGAAGAAGAAGAAGAGGGAGGAGGAGGAGGAGGAGAATAAGAAAGAGGACAGTGGTAGCATTGTAGTGAAGACACTCACTAGAGATAGAGTCGCGTCATCAGCGGCAGGTGGGTGACACTCCACCAACATAATCTCGACCACTGAAGTAAAAAACACACAAAAAAAACACATTGAGTCTTATCTAACAACGGCACCGCTAGGTAATGCTATCTGTATATAATGTGTGTCTGTTTTGTAGCAGCACACACACACACACACACACACACTCTGACTCGACCCCTCCAACCACAACTAGGTGAGTACACACACACACACACACACACAAACAAACTCCAGATGAGCCATAGTGATGTTAGGAAATACTTCTTTAGTAACAGGACTGTATCAAAATTATTGAAATATTTGTAATAATAATAATTTTATTATTATTATTATTATTATTATTATTATTATTATTATTATAAATAATGTTATTATCATTATTAGTAATGTTACTAGTATTATTATTGTTGTTGTTGTTGTTAAATTTGCACGCACATCAATGTTAATATCTCATTACTAATATATTGTGTCAAGAATATTGAGAGAGGACATCCTCTACTTGACCCTGGACTATCCTGGAGGTCGTTCTGTAACGGAACCATCTGTCTGATAACTATCCTCCATCTTCGTTAAATGTCAACTCCTCCTCTATCCATCCCCCCTTCCTCCTCCTCCATAACCCCCCCTTCCTCCACTTCCCTCGTTCCATTTTTTCCTTTATTTTTTTTTCCTTCGTCATCCCCAGAGATGCCAAAACAGTCCATTTTCTCTCTCTCTCTCTCTCTCTCTCTCTCTCTCTCTCTCTCTCTCTCTCTCTCTCTCTCTCTCTCTCTCTCTCTCTCTCTCTCTCTCTCTCACGCGGTTCACTTTCTTAAGGAGTACAGCAACAACACCAGCAGCAACAACAACAACAACACCATGCACTGGTCTGCTTTACACATATGTATGCAAATGTATATATATATATATATATATATATATATATATATATATATATATATATATATATATATATATATATATATATATATATATATGAATGTATTCGGATGCACTTGTGTGCATGCGTCCATAATCAAACAAGAGTGGATGACTTGCAAGAGTGTGTCTGGTACTGGCTTGTAAGAGTGTCTGGTACTGGCTTGTAAGAGTGTCTGGTACTGGCTTGCAAGAGTGTGTCTGGTACTGGCTTGCAAGAGTGTCTGGTACTGGCTTGCAAGAGTGTGTCTGGTACTGGCTTGCAAGAGTGTGTCTGGTACTGGCTTGCATGAGTGTGTCTGGTACTGGCTTGCAAGAGTGTGTCTGGTACTGGCTTGCATGAGTGTGTCTGGTACTGGCTTGCAAGAGTGTGTCTGGTACTGGCTTGCAAGAGTGTGTCTGGTACTGGCTTGCAAGAGTGTGTCTGGTACTGGCTTCCAAGAGTGTGTCTGGTACTGGCTTGCATGAGTGTGTCTGGTACTGAGCTTGAAGGTGTCTGGTACTGGCTTGCAAGGGTGTGTCTGGTACTGGCTTGCAAGGTGTGTCTGGTACTGGCTTGCAGAGTGTGTCTGGTACTGGCTTGCATGAGTGTGTCTGGTACTGGCTTGTAAGGTGTCTGGTACTGGCTTGCAGAGTGTGTCTGGTACTGGCTTGCAGGTGTGTCTGGTACTGGCTTGCAAGAGTGTGTCTGGTACTGGCTTGCAAGAGTGTGTCTGGTACTGGCTTGCAAGAGTGTGTCTGGTACTGGCTTGCAAGGTGTGTCTGGTACTGGCTTGCATGAGTGTGTCTGGTACTGGCTTGCAAGGTGTGTCTGGTACTGGCTTGCAAGAGTGTGTCTGGTACTGGCTTGCAAGTGTGTGTCTGGTACTGGCTTGCAAGAGTGTGTCTGGTACTGGCTTGCAAGAGTGTGTCTGGTACTGGCTTGCAAGTGTGTGTCTGGTACTGGCTTGCAAGGTGTGTCTGGTACTGGCTTGCAGAGTGTGTCTGGTACTGGCTTGCAAGGGGTGTGTCTGGTACTGGCTTGCAAGTGTGTCTGGTACTTCTTGCATGAGTGTGTCTGGTACTGGCTTGCAAGAGTGTGTCTGGTACTGGCTTGCATGAGTGTGTCTGGTACTGGCTTGCAAGGTGTGTCTGGTACTGGCTTGCAAGAGTGTGTCTGGTACTGGCTTGCAAGAGTGTGTCTGGTACTGGCTTGCAAGGTGTGTCTGGTACTGGCTTGCATTAGTGTGTCTGGTACTGGCTTGCAAGAGTGTGTCTGGTACTGGTTTGCAAGAGGGGTGTCTGGTACTGGCTTGCAAGAGTGTGTCTGGTACTGGCTTGCAGAGTGTGTCTGGTACTGGCTTGCAAGTGTGTCTGGTACTGGCTTGCATGAGTGTGTCTGGTACTGGCTTGCAAGTGTGTCTGGTTTGGCTTGCAAGAGTGTGTCTGGTACTGGCTTGCAAGAGTGTGTCTGGTACTTGCTTGCAAGAGTATGTCTGGTACTGGCTTGCAAGAGTGTGTCTGGTACTGGCTTGCATGAGTGTGTCTGGTACTGGCTTGTAAGAGTGTCTGGTACTGGCTTGCAAGAGTGTGTCTGGTACTGGCTTGCATGAGTGTGTCTGGTACTGGCTTGCAAGAGTGTGTCTGGTACTGGCTTGCAAGAGTGTGTCTGGTACTGGCTTGCAAGAGTGTGTCTGGTACTGGCTTGTAAGAGTGTGTCTGGTACTGGCTTGCATGAGTGTGTGTGGTACTGGCTTGCATGAGTGTGTCTGGTACTGGCTTGCATGAGTGTGTCTGGTACTGGCTTGCATGAATGTGTCTGGTACTGGCTTGCATGAGTGTGTCTGGTACTGGCTTGCATGAGTGTGTCTGGTACTGGCTTGCAAGAGTGTGTCTGGTACTGGCTTGCAAGAGTGTGTCTGGTACTGGCTTGCAAGAGTGTGTCTGGTACTGGCTTGCAAGAGTGTGTCTGGTACTGGCTTGCAAGAGTGTGTCTGGTACTGGCTTGCAAGAGTGTGTCTGGTACTGACTTGCAAGAGTGTGTCTGGTACTGGCTTGCAAGAGTGTGTCTGGTACTGGCTTGCAAGAGTGTGTCTGGTACTGGCTTGCAAGAGTGTGTCTGGTACTGGCTTGCAAGAGTGTGTCTGGTACTGACTTGTAAGACAGCTGTTCCACGGTAACCAATAGACTGTTCACAATAACACACACACACACACACACACACACACACACAGGGACCAGGAGCTGTGACTCGACCCTTGCCACCACTACTTGTTGAGTGAGTACTGGTGATGCTACTGTGATGTATGACTCACCTCACCGTAGCACTGTAACGAAATAATACATACTGACTCCTTGAACTTCATCCTACGTTGTAAAAGTCGCTGTTGATTTTAAATAAAGACGTCAATGCCCATTAAACGGCTTCAGGAACTACAGAAAACTACATGGTTTCAGGAACTACAGAAAACTACATGGTTTCAGGAACTACAGAAAACTACATGGTTTCAGGCTGAAATGCTTCTTTTAAACGTCTTATTAATTTTCCAGTATGAGAGTCCATTTTTTTTTAGTGGCCCAGAGGTGTTTGATACTCAAAAAAAGTTAATGAAAATAGGAAGTTGGAGGCTACGAGGCCTACTAAAAAATGAACTTATCCTAACACTGGAGGTTTAAAGCCTGCCGAAAGAGTCATTCTCCAGTTATCACACAGAATCCCAGCAATTTTATTTATTATTGTGTTTTGTATGTTGGCAAATTTGCAACTACACACCAAAGATTATAGGGCATCGTTTTTCTCAAATAATGTGTCAGTGTTGAAGGTTTGAAGCTCAGTCAGGAGATTCATTCTCTAGTTTCTGAATACAAAAAACAGTATCACAATTTGTTTAATAAAACTGGCAAATTGGGACTTATACAGCCCAATAACAACACAAACGTTTCACTGAGCAAAACGTGCCAGTGCTAAAAGTTTGAAGCAGACCAGAAGAGTCATTCTTCAGTTATATCGCAGAATACAGCAATTCTAGTAGAGTAAGATACCCGCCTGGAGTCTACCTGGAGGGTCACCGCCTCTGTCGAACAGTCCTTGACCAGGTCTCCCGGTGGATCAGGGCCTGATCAACCAGGCTGTTACTGCTGGCCGCACGTAGTCTCGCGTATGAACCACATCCCGGCTGATCGGGTACTGACTCTAGGTATCTCTCCATCTCCTTCTTGACCGGTGAGTGACATCAGTTATTCACCAGTGATGATATTGTAACGTTACATAGTCAAAATATGTAACAGGAAAAAATACTGTTAGCAAATTGTCACCTGCACGCCCCAGTATCACTTCAACCATCTTGCAGGAAGGTTACACCATCGTTGAAAGTGTGAAGCCAATCGGAAGAGGCTTTGCCAAGCTATCGCCCAGAAACCAAAACCGGGAATGAAGATAGGAACATACAAAAGGAGGAATATGGCAGCAGGCCTATTGGTCCATACTAGGCAAGTCCTTCTCAAACCCAAACACCAGCTTGTGGAACCTATCACGTTCTTTCTTGAAGACAGCCATGGCTTCGCTGGCAATTCCTTAACGCACGTACGGAGCGTATTGAAGAGTATTGGTCTACTTTACACTTACTGAATCCTGAATAACACATGCGCAACACTGGGCAATACAGATACCCATGTATTACACATGTGTTTTATTCATTAAGTTGTCGGTATGATTATTGAGTTGTCTGTTAGTGCACTCATCGTGCACCTGGTCGTCACCAGAGGTATGTTGCATCGTCTGCCAAGGCTCTTGCTCTCATTATATAGAGTGATTTTATTGTGCAGGTTTTGAACTCGTCCCTCTGGGATCTTCCAGGTGTAGATTATGACGTATCTTTCTCGCCTACGTTCCAGGAAGTATGGTTTAAGGGTCTTCAAACCTTCCTGCTAGTTCAGAAGCGCCACTGAATATATGGGAGCAGCGAAGGTTTTCCGTGTATTTCCAGTTGAGCAATTTCTGCCGGCTTGAAGGAGGCCTAACAATATCCAATAACAATATTCCAGTTTAGAGAGAACAAGTGACATGAATAGAATCACCAATGGCGCGTGGCATCTCTCGTTCTGAATGTTCTAGTTATTAGGTAATCTTGTTAGTCGACCTCGTTTGTTGGTGTTTGTTGAGGATCGTTTATCCGCCTCTGGGTGATATATTGCGTTCTTAACTTTTAACGTATATAATAAAAAATAACTGATAAATTTCCTTTAATTTTTCATTCTTCTTAACGTCATTTCGGACCTTCAACCTCCTGAAGATGGCGACCGATTCTTACCGAGGTGAGATATTTAATTTTTACGAAATTAAATAGAAAGAAAAAACACACACACACACACACACACACACACACACACACACACACACACACACACACACACACACACACACAGATGAGGCTAATAGTGTCGGCTGTGTTGTGAAACGCATCTTTGTGGGCTGGTTTTGCGGCAAGCAGTACTGAGAACTGAGCAACATTAGCCTTGACAGTGCCTGGCCTGGCACCCCTGGTGCCTGGCCTGGCCCCACGCTGTCTGTCCTCTCTCATTCTTAACCCCCCCCCACCCCACCCCTATCATCTCTCCCCTCCCTCTCCTCCCCTTTACCCCTCCTCTCTCACGTACACCCTTTACTTGTAGAAGTTAAATGGGCAACATCTCCTCCCCCCCATAAAAAGGAGTGGGGGGATGACCTGAATCCATGTCGTGAGGGGCTGTGATGGGTGGGGAGGCTTACACTCCCCATCATGAGGAGGTAAGACGGGGGAGTGATGGGTGGGGAGGCTTACACTCCCCATCATGAAGAGGTAAGACGGGGGAGTGATGGGTGGGTGAAGGAACTTGACACCTCCCATCATGAAGAGGTAAGACGGGGGAGTGATGGGTGGGGAGGCTTACACTCCCCATCATGAAGAGGTAAGACGGGGGAGTGATGGGTGGGGAGGCTTACACTCCCCATCATGAAGAGGTAAGACGGGGGAGTGATGGGTGGGGAGGCTTACACTCCCCATCATGAAGAGGTAAGAGGATCAGATCATCAGTGGTGAAGTATAAATGGTGACCTTATTAGTGATGAATGGGGGAAGGGGAGGGTGGCGGGTTCCCCATCATGAAGTAAGACGAGTGATGGGTGGAGACCTCATCATGAAGTAGACGGAGGATGGGTGGACTACACCCCATCATGAAAGTAAGACGGAGTGATGGGTGAGCCACTCCCATCATGAGAGTAAGACGAGGATGGTGGAGCAACTCCCCATCATGAAGTGGGTATGGGGGGCACTCCCATCATCCCCCCGAATAGGATCGATCATCAGTGGTGAAGTATAAATGGTGACCTTATTAGTGATGAATGGGAAGGTCAGTCCCATTATTATCAGATCACCCCATTAAGGGGTTTCCACTTCATTGGGATGATGAACTAATTCTATCCGTTCTCTCTCAGTGTACTCACCGTTCTCAGTGTACTCACCGTTCTCAGTGTACTCACCGTTCTCAGTGTACTCACCGTTCTCAGTGTTCTCACCGTTCTCAGTGTTCTCACCGTTCTCAGTGTTCTCACCGTTCTCAGTGTTCTCACCGTTCTCAGTGTTCTCACCGTTCTCAGTGTATTCACCGTTCTCAGTGTGCTCGCCGTTCTCAGTGTACTCACCGTTCTCAGTGTTCTCACCGTTCTCAGTGTTCTCACCGTTCTCAGTGTTCTCACCGTTCTCAGTGTATTCATGCACCATCTACCAAACCTCTTGTCTTCATAAGTAGTAATTTCAGTTTGCAGGTTTGGTAACAATCCCTCCAGTATCTTCCAGGTGTAGATTATTTTGTATCTTTCTCGCCTACGTTCTAAGGAGTACAGTTTTTGATACTTCAAGCACTCCCAGTAACTTAGGTGCTTGACTGAGTTTATACGAGCTATGAAGGTTCTCTGAACATTCTCCAGTTCTGTAATTTCGTATGCCTTGAAGAGGGCCATTAGTGAGTGACCTGAAGAGTGTCATCAGTGGCTTGGCATCTCTTGTTTTGAAGGTGAGATCTTCTGGCATTATTACGAAGTATGATACAGTAACGCCTTTAAAACGATACGTGAAAAAGACTAACGAGAAAATAATGAAATATGAGACGTAACGAGATGTTCACGTGGCCGTTGGGAGACCATAGAGAGGGTGAGACAAAACTAGATAAAGGATTCTTTTACTTGGTAGGACTGAGCGGGAGACTGCGAGATAACGAAGAGAGCCAAGTAGTGAGAATAGCGAGACGTCAGCGAGATATATAGCAGTTAGTAACTGACGGGACTTCGGAAGACAACGAACATCGTAATGAGAAGGGAATGAAAGAGAAAGGGGGAGAGTGTGACTGGGAAGAGTAGCGAGAGGAACCCCCGGTGAGACACAGAATGAGAGATAGTAGAGAAATTCTGCTTTAAACAAGATTGTAGTAAGCAAGCATTAATCTGTCTATCTCTCTCTGTCTCTCTCTCTCTCTTTCTCTAGATGATAAAAGGAGAGAGTGAAGAGTGTGTGAGAGCAGGGATGGTGGGTGCAGCAGTCCTGGTCTCGGCACTTCTTACCACAATCATAAGATGGTCACGTGGGGTGAAAACTACGGTGGTGGTGGTGCCTCGTATGTCTGGTCAAGAGGCCAGCGGCACCCAGATCCTGCTGTAGTTCTTGTGGCTGCTCTTGTTTCTGCTGCTGCTGCTAATACTGCTGCTGCTGCCTCGTATATCTGGTCACAAGATGCCAGCAGCACCAACCTCCTGCTTCTGCTGCTGCTGCTGCTGCTGCTGCTGCTGCTTATTTGAATGTCTAGTTAAAAGACCAGCAGCACTCTGCTCCCGCTGACGTTGCTGTGACTGTTCCTACTTCTGCTACTGTTATAGCTGCTGTAGCTGCTGCTGTAGCTGCGGTGCTTCAGCTGTTGCTACTGCATTTGCTGCTGCCCAGCAGCGCCCTGCTGTTTCTATTGTAACTGTTGTTGCTGCTGCTGCTGTTGCTGCTGCTGTTGCTCCTGCTGTTGCTGCTACTGTTGCTGCTGCAATTGCTGCTGCTATTGCTGTTGTTGTTGCTGCTGCTACTGGAAGTAGTGTAAGACGCCGTGATGGAGTAAGAGACGTAGAAGGAGA
>WNWK01004342.1:2500-62500 GCA_009830355.1 Cherax destructor | reverse complement strand
TGTCGAAGGCCTTCCTGCAGTCCAGGAAAATGCAATCAACCCACCCTTCTCTCTCCTGCCTTACCTCTGTTACTTTATCATAGAACTCTAGGAGGTTTGTTACACAGGATTTGCCTTCCCGGAATCCATGCTGTCTGGTGTTTATTATCCTGTTCCGCTCAAGGTGTTCCACCATTCTTTTCCTGATGATTTTCTCCAGGACTTTGCACACTATACATGTAAGTGACACCGGTCTATAGTTTAGTGCCTCTTTTCTGTCTCCTTTTTAAAAATGGGGACTACGTTGGCCTTCTTCCATACCTCAGGTAGCTGCCCAGTTTCAAGGGATGTGTTGAATATTGTGGTAAGTGGCACACTCAGTACCTCAGCTCCTTCCCGAAGAACCCACGGGGAGATATTGTCCGGACCCATCGCCTTTGAGGTATCGAGGTCACTGAGTAACTGCTTCACTTCCTCCTCAGTTGTGTGTAAGCCCTCTAGCACTTGGTACATCCCTTGTTGGTGACGAACCATGTCCTGTCTACCCAGCTGCCTTCCTTCCTCCATTGTGAATACTTCCTTAAACCTCAAGTTGAGCTCCTCACATACCTCTTGATCATTACTTGTGAGTTCCCCATCTTCTCTCCTCAGCCTTATCACCTGGTCCTTGACTGTTGTCTTCCTTCTGATGTGACTGAACATCAGTTTCGGGTCGGACTTAACTTTCGATGCTATGTCGTTTTCGTACTGTTTCTGTGTGTGTGTGTGTGTGTGTTTGTGTGTGTGTTGTGTGTGTGTGTGTTGTGTGTGTGTGTGTGTGTGTGTGTGTGTGTGTGTGTGTGTTAAGAAAGTGACATTAAAGCCACGTCAGAAAACTGAGGAAGTAAAATGAGAAACATTCTGTTTTGAAAGAAAGAGATAGATAGAGAGAGAGAAGAGAGAGAGAGAGAGAGAGAGAGAGAGAGAGAGCTGAGATCAGTGGTAAATTTCAACCTCTTCATCCCATTATTTTTTTGTGTGTGTGAGTCAGGTGAATTTAGATTATAAGTTAAGATAAGTTTGACCTGAGGCCCGAACAGCGGCGCTGTTTTCTGTGTACTCTCTTACCTCTCTCTCTCTCTCTCTCTCTCTCTCTCTCTCTCTCTCTCTCTCTCTCTCTCTCTCTCTCTCTCTTTTCTGCTTTCAAAGATGGCAGTGTGTTTTTGACTGTACCAGTTTATTAGTTACAGTGGTTGTTACAATGGTGGTTTTGTTACAGTGGTGGTTGTTACAGTGGTTGTTACAATGGTGGTTGTTACAGTGGTTGTTACAGTGGTGGTTGTTACAGTGGTTGTTACAATGGTGGTTGTTACAGTGGTAGTTGTTACAGTGGTTGTTACAGTGGAGTAGTTACAGTGGTGGCTGTTACAGTGGTGGTAGTTACAGCAGTGGTTGTTACAGTGGTGGTAGTTACAGTGGAGGTTGTTACAGTGGTGGTAGTTACAGTGGAGGTTGTTAAAGTGGTGATAGTTACAGTGGTGGTTGTTACAGTCCTGAAACATGCAGTCCACCCATCTCTCTATTCTCTCTCTCTCTCTCTCTCTCTCTCTCTCTCTCTCTCTTCTCTATCTATCTATCTATCTATCTATCTATCTATCTATCTCATGTATCATCTCCCTAGCTGTGTCATGCGTCTACAAAACGTTCGTTATGTCACTTGTAACACTGTGTTTTGATGGTGTTCAACTAGACTTTACAGTCTACTCCAAAAACTTACGTTATGACTCGTGTGGATTTAGAGCACACGCTTTATAATATCTTTTTAATGATTATCTACAAGTTTATCAACACTTGCGTGTTGATAACACGCAAGTGCGACACCTGTTTGACCTTTGTAATGCAATAAGTAGAATATAAACAGGTGTTCACTCCATCAGTCTTGAAACAAGGTGTTTACTCCATCAGTCTTGAAACAAGGTGTTTACTCCATCAGTCTTGATACAAGGTGTTCACTCCATCAGTCCTGAAACAAGGTGTTTACTCCATCAGTCTTGATACAAGGTGTTCACTCCATCAGTCCTGAAACAAGGTGTTTACTCCATCAGTCTTGATACAAGGTGTTCACTCCATCAGTCTTGAAACAAGGTGTTTACTCCATCAGTCTTGATACAAGGTGTTCACTCCATCAGTCTTGATACAAGGTGTTCACTCCATCAGTCTTGAAACAAGGTGTTTACTCCATCAGTCTTGATACAAGGTGTTCACTCCATCAGTCTTGATACAAGGTGTTCACTCCATCAGTCTTGATACAAGGTGTTCACTCCATCAGTCTTGAAACAAGGTGTTTACTCCATCAGTCTTGATACAAGGTGTTCACTCCATCAGTCTTGAACAAGGTGTTCACTCCATCAGTCTTGAAACAAGGTGTTCACTCCATCAGTCTTGAATCAAGGTGTTCACTCCACCAGTCTTGAAACAAGGTGTTCACTCCATCAGTCTTGATACAAGGTGTTCACTCCATCAGTCTTGAAACAAGGTGTTTACTCCATCAGTCTTGATACAAGGTGTTCACTCCATCAGTCTTGATACAAGGTGTTCACTCCATCAGTCTTGATACAAGGTGTTCACTCCATCAGTCTTGAAACAAGGTGTTTACTCCATCAGTCTTGATACAAGGTGTTCACTCCATCAGTCTTGAACAAGGTGTTCACTCCATCAGTCTTGAAACAAGGTGTTCACTCCATCAGTCTTGAATCAAGGTGTTCACTCCACCAGTCTTGAAACAAGGTGTTCACTCCATCAGTCTTGATACAAGGTGTTCACTCCATCAGTCTTGAGACAAGGTGTTCACTCCATCAGTCTTGATACAAGGTGTTCACTCCATCAGTCTTGAAACAAGGTGTTTACTCCATCAGTCTTGAAACAAGGTGTTTACTCCATCAGTCTTGATACAAGGTGTTCACTCCATCAGTCTTGAGACAAGGTGTTCACTCCATCAGTCTTGATACAAGGTGTTCACTCCATCAGTCTTGAAACAAGGTGTTTACTCCATCAGTCTTGAAACAAGGTGTTCACTCCATCAGTCTTGAGACAAGGTGTTCACTCCATCAGTCTTGAGACAAGGTGTTCACTCCATCAGTCTTGATACAAGGTGTTCACTCCATCAGTCTTGATACAAGGTGTTCACTCCATCAGTCTTGATATAAGGTGTTCACTCCATCAGTCTTGATACAAGGTGTTCACTCCATCAGCCTTGATACAAGGTGTTCACTCCATCAGTCTTGATACAAGGTGTTCACTCCATCAGTCTTGATACAAGGTGTTCACTCCATCAGTCTTGATACAAGGTGTTCACTCCATCAGTCTTGAAACAAGGTGTTTACTCCATCAGTCTTGATACAAGGTGTTCACTCCATCAGTCTTGAAACAAGGTGTTTACTCCATCAGTCTTGATACAAGGGGTTCACTCCATCAGCCTTGAAACAAGGTGCTCACTCCATCAGTCTTGAAACAAGGTGTTCACTCCATCAGTCTTGAAACAAGGTGTTCACTCCACCAGTCTTGAAACAAGGTGTTCACTCCATCAGTCTTGATACAAGGTGTTCACTCCATCAGTCTTGAAACAATGTGTTCACTCCATCAGTCGTGATACAAGGTGTTCACTCCATCAGTCTTGAAACAAGGTGTTTACTCCATCAGTTTTGATACAAAGTGTTCACTCCATCAGTCTTGAAACAAGGTGTTCACTCCATCAGTCTTGATACAAGGTGTTCACTCCATCAGTCTTAAAATAAGGTGTTCACTCCATCAGTCTTGATACAAGGTGTTCACTCCATCAGTCTTGAAACAAGGTGTTCACTCCATCAGTCTTGAGACAAGGTGTTCAGTCTTGATATATGTAATATATATAGAACACGCATGTCAGAGTCACTGGTCTGACTTTCCAAGAACACCAGACATTAGCCAATGTCTGGTGTTCTGTCACTTCCGCTGTCCCTGGTGATCTACCCCTGGTGATCTACCCCTGGCGATCTACCCCTGGTGATCTACCCCTGGTGATCTTTCCCTGGTGACCTGTGGAAGCTGCGGTACTTCAGCTGCTTCCCTCAGCATCCACCGTCATGGTGTGTGTACTGGAAGTGTTCATGGTCGTCATGGTGTGTGTACTGGAAGTGTTCATGGTCGTCATGGTGTGTGTACTGGAAGTGTTCATGGTCGTCATGGTGTGTGTACTGGAAGTGTTCATGGTCGTCATGGTGTGTGTACCTTAAGTGTTCATGGTCGTCATGGGGTGTACCTTAGTTCATGTGTATGGTGTGTGTATAAGTGTTCATGGTCGTCATGGTGTGTGTACCTTAAGTTCATGGTGTCATGGTGGTTACTGAAGTGTTCATGGTCGTCATGGTGTGTACCTTAAGTGTTCATGGTCGTCATGGTGTGTGTACCTTAGTGTTCATGTCGTCATGGTGTGTGACTTAAGTGTTCATGGTCGTCATGGTGTGTGTACCTTAAGTGTTCATGGTCGTCATGGTGTGTGTACCTTAAGTGTTCATGGTCGTCATGGTGTGTGTACCTTAAGTGTTCATGGTCGTCATGGTGTGTGTACCTTAAGTGTTCATGGTCGTCATAGTGTGTGTACTGGAAGTGTTTATGGTCGTCATGGTGTGTGTACCGGAAGTGTTTATGGTCGTCATGGTGTGTGTACCGGAAGTGTTTATGGTCGTCATGGTGTGTGTACCGGAAGTGTTTATGGTCGTCATGGTGTGTGTACCTTAAGTGTTCATGGTCGTCATAGTGTGTGTACTGGAAGTGTTTATGGTCGTCATGGTGTGTGTACCGGAAGTGTTTATGGTCGTCATGGTGTGTGTACCGGAAGTGTTCATGGTCGTCATGGTGTGTGTACCTTAAGTGTTCATGGTCGTCATGGTGTGTGTACCTTAAGTGTTCATGGTCGTCATAGTGTGTGTACTGGAAGTGTTCATGGTCTTCATGGTGTGTGTACCTTAAGTGTTCATGGTCGTCATGGTGTGTGTACTGGAAGTGTTCATGGTCGTCATGGTGTGTGTACTGGAAGTGTTCATGGTCGTCATGGTGTGTGTACTGGAAGTGTTCATGGTCGTCATGGTGTGTGTACCGGAAGTGTTCAAGGTTTCAGGACCGAAACATCGCCATTTTTCCTTTTCGCTACATCTCCATGATATGGTCATTTCAAAATTGCTTTTTCTTCTTCCTTCACAGCTCTAAAACAATCATTTCTAGATCTACTTACTCTAAAACAATCATTTCTAGATCTACTTACTCTAAAACAATCATTTCTAGATCTACTTACTCTAAAACAATCATTTCTAGATCTACTTACTCTAAAACAATCATTTCTAGATCTACTTACTCTAAAACAATCATTTCTAGATCTACTTACTCTAAAACAATTATTTCTAGATCTACTTACTCTAAAACAATCATTTCTAGATCTACTTACTCTAAAACAATTATTTCTAGATCTACTTACTCTAAAACAATTATTTCTGATCATCTCCTACTTTAAAACAATAATTCTAGTTCTTGTTATCCTGTTCTGTAGCGTTCATCATCTTGTTCTCCTGTTCTGTAGTGTTCATCATCTTGTTCTCCTGTTCTGTAGTGTTCATCATCTTGTTCTCCTGTTCTGTAGTGTTCATCATCTTGTTCTCCTGTTCTGTAGCGTTCATCATCTTGTTCTCCTCTGTAGTGTTCATCATCTTGTTCTCCTCTGTAGTGTTCATCATCTTGTTCTCCTCTGTAGTGTTCATTTTCTTGTTCTCCTGTTCTGTAGTGTTCATCATCTTGTTCTCCTGTTCTGTAGTGTTCATCATCTTGTTCTCCTGTTCTGTAGTGTTCATCATCTTGTTCTCCTGTTCTGTAGTGTTCATTATCTTGTTCTCCTCCTCTGTAGTGTTCATCATCTTGTTCTCCTGTTCTGTAGTGTTCATCATCTTGTTCTCCTGTTCTGTAGTGTTCATCATCTTGTTCTCCTGTTCTGTAGTGTTCATTATCTTGTTCTCCTCCTCTGTAGTGTTCATTATCTTGTTCTCCTCCTCTGTAGTGTTCATCATCTTGTTCTCCTCCTCTGTAGCGTTCATCATCTTGTTCTCCTGTTCTGTTTTGTTCATCATCTTGTTCTCCTGTTCTGTAGTGTTCATTATCTTGTTCTCCTCCTCTGTAGTGTTCATCATCTTGTTCTCCTCCTCTGTAGTGTTCATTATCTTGTTCTCCTCTGTAGTGTTCATCATCTTGTTCTCCTGTTCTGTAGTGTTCATCATCTTGTTCTCTTGTTCTGTAGTGTTCATCATCTTGTTCTCCTGTTCTGTAGTGTTCATCATCTTGTTCTCCTGTTCTGTAGTGTTCATCATCTTGTTCTCCTGTTCTGTAGTGTTCATCATCTTGTTCTCCTGTTCTGTAGCGTTCATCATCTTGTTCTCCTGTTCTGTATTTGTTCATCATCTTGTTCTCTTGTTCTGTAGTGTTCATCATCTTGTTCTCCTGTTCTGTAGTGTTCATCATCTTGTTCTCCTGTTCTGTAGTGTTCATTATCTTGTTCTCCTTTCTGTAGTGTTCATCATCTTGTTCTCTGTTCTGTAGTGTTCATCATCTTGTTCTCTTGTTCTGTAGTGTTCATCATCTTGTTCTCCTGTTCTGTAGTGTTCATCATCTTGTTCTCCTGTTCTGTAGTGTTCATCATCTTGTTCTCCTGTTCTGTAGCGTTCATCATCTTGTTCTCCTGTTCTGTAGCGTTCATCATCTTTTTCTCCTGTTCTGTAGTGTTCATCATCTTGTTCTCTTATTCTGTAGCGTTCATCATCTTGTTCTCCTGTTCTGTAGTGTTCATCATCTTGTTCTCTTGTTCTGTAGTGTTCATCATCTTGTTCTCTTGTTCTGTAGTGTTCATCATCTTGTTCTCTTGTTCTGTAGTGTTCATCATTTCTCTGTTCTGAGCGTTCATCATCTTGTTTCTTGTTCTGTAGCGTTCATCATCTTGTTTGTTCTGTAGCGTATCATCTTGTTCTCTGTTCTGTAGCGTTCACTCTTGTTCTCCTGTTCTGTAGTCGTTCATCATCTTTCTCCTGTTCTGAGGTTACATCTTGTTCTCTAATTCTGTAGCGTTCATCATCTTTTCTCCTGTTCTGTGGTTCATCATCTTGTTCTCCTTGTTCTGTAGTGTTCATCATCCCTGTGTGGCATCTTATCTCCCTGTAGTGTTCATCATCTTGTTCTCTTGTTCTGTATTTCATCATCTTGTTCTACCTCTTCCACACTTGTGTGTTATGAGCAACCTTGTTGGTATTAATCCCGGGTTCTCCCGGGTGGTTACCTCTCCTGGGTGGGTTATACCACTTGGATCTCCTCCCTGGGTTGCCTCCGGTGTATACACCCCTCCCTGGGTGGGTACTAACCCCTCCCCTGGGTGGGTACTAACCCCTCCCCTGGGTGGGTACTAACCCCTCCCCTGGGTGGGTACTAACCCCTCCCCTGGGTGGGTACTAACCCCTCCCCTGGGTGGGTACTAACCCTCCCTGGGTGGATACTAACCCCTCCCTTGGGTGGGTACTAACCCCTCCCCTGGGTGGATACTAACCCCTCCCTGGGTGGATACTAACCCCTCCCTTGGGTGGGTACTAACCCCTCCCCTGGGTGGGTACTAACCCCTCCCCTGGGTGGTACTAACCCCTCCCCTGGGTGGATACTAACCCCTCCCCTGGGTGGATACTAACCCCTCCCTGAGGGGGATTCTACCTCCTCCCCTGGGTGGTACCAACCCCTCCCTGGGTGGTACCACCCCTCCCTGGGTGGATACTAACCCCTCCCCTGGGTGGATACTAACCCCTCCCCTGGGTGGTAACAAAGGTTAACCCATGGATTCTCTGGGTCTTAGTTATGCTCCTCAGGGTGTGAGTACAAACTTGTCTGTCGAGTCTTTGTACTCTTGTAAAATTCCAACGTGTGTGTGTGTGGGCGGGCGGGCGTGGGCGTGGCTGGTGGTATGGGCGGGACGCAGGCAACACCTGGTGACCAGCTGTGAATGCTGGTTCGTCTCACCTTACCTCACCATCTGGCCAGAGCTAGTGTTACTCCAGGTACCTCCCTCCCCCTGTGTGTGTGTGTGTGTGTGTGTGTGTGTGTGTGTGTGTGTGTGTGTGTGTGTGTGTGTGTGTGTGTGTGTGACTCACCTATTAGTGGGTGCAGGTGTCGAGACTCACTCCTCACTCTGCTTATTAACTTGCTGGTTGCCGCATTCACTCCTTTGCCTCATGGCTCCTGTCATACCTTTTCTTAAAACTATGTATGGAGCCTGCCTTTACTGCTTTTTCGTCAAGGTCATTCCATTTCCCCACCATCCTGAGACTGAAGAAATACTTCCTGGCATCCCTGTGACTCATCCGTGTCTTTAATTTCCAACTGTGCCCTCGTGTACCGGTTTCCTTCCTTCCATCCACTCTGTCAACGCCTTTGAGTATGAGATATGTCGTTATCATGTCTCCTCTAGGTCCTCTATCTTTTGACAACGTCACTCCCAAATTTCTCACATTAAAATTCCGCCCTGTTGTATAATTTGAGTTTGTCTCGTAATCTGTTTTAGTCTTTAATTCCTCAAATTTTCCGTTGCGTAATAAGTGAAATTTATCTTCATTGAAGACCGTATTGTTATAGTGGCCCACTGGAAGACCCGGTTTATATCTTGTTGAAGGTTCGCTGTCTCTTCGATGGACTCTACTCTCTCTTACAAATTCTAACATTGTCAGCAAGGATGACACGGTCCTATAATTTATACCCTTGTATATGTCAAATATAAGAATTAGAAGCAAAAGTAAGGCTTCACAAACGGAGCTTTCCACCGTGGCACTCTTCGATTTCACTCTATTTACTACTACTCTCTGGGTTCTACTTGTTAAGCAGTTAAATGTTGATCTGCCGACTTTCACAGTTATTTCGTATACCTGCATATTGTGCGCTGTCTCACAATGTAGAACTTGTCGATGACGTTCTTAAGTTCACTGTGTCTGGCTTGTCTTCCAGCGCATTCAAATGCATGTTGTGATGGACCAGCAGGTTGTAATGGACCAGCATGTTGTGATGGACCAGCAGGTTGAACCAGCAGGTTGTGATGGGCCAGCAGGTTGTGATGGACCAGCAGGTTGTGATGGACCAGCAGGTTGTGATGGACCAGCATGTTGTGATGGACCAGCAGGTTGAACCAGCAGGTTGTGATGGGCCAGCAGGTTGTGATGGACCAGCAGGTTGTGATGGACCAGCATGTTGTGATGGACCAGCAGGTTGAACCAGCAGGTTGTGATGGGCCAGCAGGTTGTGATGGACCAGCAGGTTGTGATGGACCAGGATGTTGTGATAGGACCAGCAGGTTGTGATGAACCAGGATGTTGTGATGGACCAGCAGGTTGTGATGGACCAGCATGTTGTGATGGACCAGCATGTTGTGATGGACCAGCAGGTTGTGATGGACCAGCATGTTGTGATGGACCAGCAGGTTGTGATGGACCAGCATGTTGTGATAGACCAGCATGTTGTGATAGACCAGCATGTTGTGATGGACCAGCATGTTGTGATAGACCAGCAGGTTGTGATAGACCAGCATGTTGTGATGGACCATCAGGTTGTGATGGACCAGCATGTTGTGATGGACCAGCATGTTGTGATGGACCAGCATGTTGTGATAGACCAGCATGTTGTGATAGACCAGCATGTTGTGATGGACCAGCATGTTGTGATGGACCAGCAGGTTGTGATAGACCAGCATGTTGTGATGGACCAGCATGTTGTGATGGACCAGCAGGTTGTGATGGACCAGCATGTTGTGATAGACCAGCATGTTGTGATGGACCAGCATGTTGTGATGGACCAGCAGGTTGTGATGGACCAGCATGTTGTGATAGACCAGCAGGCTGCAAGAGGCAGAAACAACCTGCTCTAAACCCATGCTTCCCTGAGTTGTGCAATTGTGATTCATTGTACGTGTCAGTCTTGCTTCTTAAGACACGAAGATCTTGACAGTGTGGGACATTAGCCCAATCGCTCTATAGTTTTATGCATTTGCTTTACTATCACCTTAGTGGAGTGGGGTTATTTCCTTTGTTTATTTTTAGAGACTGTTGAATGACACCTGTGTCCAGGCTCCTCCATAGAATATAAGTATGGTACACGATAGTAGTTTCTTGACATTTCTGATGAATATAGAGCTCCATGAGGTAGTGCCTGGGGCAGAGTGAATGGGCATGCTACTGAAGGCTTCTTCGAAGTTAGGTGGAGTCAAGGTTACCTCGGAAACTGTGGAGATGTACAGTGTTTTGTGTCTCATTCACGAATAACTCATTTGAGTTATTAATCCTTGGAGTGATTAATGCTGTACTAAATACAGAGTCATACTGTCACAGAGTAATGCTGCGCTGAATACAGAATCATACTGTCACAGAGTAATGCTGCACTGAATACAGAATCATACTGTCACAGAGTAATGCTGCGCTGAATACAGAATCATACTGTCACAGAGTAATGCTGCACTGAATACAGAATCATACTGTCACAGAGTAATGCTGCACTGAATACAGAATCATACTGTCACAGAGTAATGCTGCGCTGAATACAGAATCATACTGTCACAGAGTAATGCTGCGCTGAATACAGAATCATACTGTCACAGAGTAATGCTGCGCTGAATACAGTCATACTGACACTTCAGAATTTCACTCATTTCTTTGTCATCGTCAGTATATGTTCTTTAAGGAAGGATCAATGCTGGATATTTTTGCTCCGAATTTCACATATGAGAAGAAGTATTTAGGATTTCATTTATGGCTCTTCCCTTCATCCTGAACTCTAAAAAAAAAAAAAAAAAACACGGTACGGGTGAGTACAGTAAGATTCATCTGTGTTGGATGAATATAACTCCATGTGACGAATTTGAATTTCAACTCGACATTGTTTATATCTCTAACCTGAAACAGCACTGGTCCTAATACCGATCCTTGCGTAACCCCGCTTGCTACACATGCCCAATCTGAGACCTCTTCTCGGACAATGACTCTCTGTATACTTCCCATAAGGAACTCTTAATCTACCGTAGCGCGTTCCCTGTTATTCCTGCCTGCTCCTCAAGGTTTTGTCTCAGTCTCTTGTGGGGTACAGTATCAAATGCCCTCTTGCAGTCTAAGAATGTGCAAGACACCCATCCCACTCCTCTCTCACTTGTGTTATCTTGTCAGAGACCTTTAGCAGGTGTGTGTACTCATCTGTTTGTGGTAGCAGGGGTCGAGTGTGTACTCACCTATATGTGGTTGCAGGGGTCGATTCACAACTCCTGGCCCCGCCTCTTTGCTGATCGATACTGCTTCCACTCTTTCCCTGCTCCATGAGCTTTATCGTATCTCTTCTTAAAGCTATGTATGGATCCTGCCTCCACTACATAACTCTCCAGATTATTCCACTTCCTGACAACTCTGTGTGTGTGTGTGCGTGAGTGTGTGTGTGTGTGTGTGCGTGAGTGTGTGTGTGTGTGTGCGTGAGTGTGTGTGTGTGTGTGTGCGTGAGTGTACTCACCTAATTGTACTCACCTAATTGTGGTTGCAGGGGTCGAGACTCAGCTCCTGGCCCCGCCTCTGCGCTGCCCGCTACTGAGTATCTGCTCTCCCTGCTCCATGAGCTTTATCATACCTCGTCTTAAAACTGTGTATGGTTCCTGAGTGTGTGTGTGTGTACTCACCTAATTGTACTCACCTAATTGTGGTTGCAGGGGTCGAGACTCAGCTCCTGGCCCCGCCTCTTCGCTGTCTGCTACTGGGTCTCTGTTCTCCCTGCTCCATGAGCTTTATCATACCTTGTCTTAAAACTATGTATGGTTCCTGCCTCCACTATATCTTTCTCTAGTCCATTCCACTTCCTGACTACTCTGTGGCTGAAGAAATGTTTCCTGACATCCCTTTGACTCATCTGAGTCTTCAGCTTCCAGTTGTGTCCCCTTGTTTCTGTGTTCCCTCTCTGAAACAACCTGTCACTATCTACCTTGTCAATTCCCCGCAGTATTTTGTATGTCGTTATCATGTCTCCTCTGACCTTTCTTTCCTCCAGTGTTGTTAGTCCTATTTCCCTCAACCTTTCTTCATAAGACAGACCCCTGAGTTGTGGAACTAACCTTGTCGCAAACCTTTGCACTTTCTCTAGTTTCTTGACGTGCTTGACCAGGTGTGCGTGAGTGTATGTGTGTGTGTGTGTATGTGTGTGTGTGTGTGCGTGAGTGTGTGTGTGTGTGTGTGTGTGTGTGTGTGTGTGCACTCAGCTCCTGGCCCCACGTCTCTTCCAGCCGCTACTGGTTTCGCTCTCCTGGCTTCATGATCCTTATCATATCTATTCTTAAAGCCTCTACCACTTTGCTGTCTAGGTCGTTCCACTTCCTGACCACTCTAAGGCTGAAGAAGTATTTCCTAACATCCCTGTGACTCATCTATGTTTTTAAATTTCCAGCTGTGATCTCGTGTTCCCTGAGACGCCTCTCAAACAAAATCTTGTCTACCCCGTCATTTTCTCTGAGTATTTTGTACGTCGTAATCATATCACCTCTCGCCCTTCTGCCCTCTAGTGTCCTCTAGTCTCTCCTCATAGACTATACCCATCAGCTATAGGACTAGTTTTTTTTAATAAACCTATACAGTTTTTTTTCCAGCTTCTTCATATGCTTAACCAAATGTGGGTTCCATAGTGGCGCTGCATACTCCAGGATGAGCTTGAAATATGCCGTGTATTATGTCGTGAATGCCTCCTTGTTGATGTTCCTGAAAGTTATCCTTAAATTTGCCAGTCTTACGTTTAGATGAATGGATGAACGAGTAACAGAACAAGTGACCTTACACCTCCCCTCCCTCTCCCCCTTCATCCTTCCATCCACTCCATTTGCCTAGTTGGAGAGAGGGATGGGGATGGGGGGGGGGAGGAGGAGATGGGCAGGACAGTCATCCATGGAAAGATTCTCTCTACTCCCACCCTGAGCCACCCCCTTCTCCAACCACTCCCACCTCCCCAAAATCCCCATTCCCCATCCCCTCCACTCCTCCCCCAGCCTCTTAAGAGAGAGACTTATATGACTGTTGCTGCCTGGAGTGTTATCAAGCACTCACACGCGTCCGAGTGCATCTAGAGTATACCAGCTGATAAAAACATCGAAGATAACAACAGCGTTTTGCTCTTTCATGAAGGAGAGAGACACAGGTTATCATTGTTCTTACCTGAGTCTTACATGACCTCAGTCCATCTCTCTCGTGATTAATTTACAAGCTGAGAGTTGTTGTTCTGCCTCAGCTGAAAGCTATTTTTCTGCCTCAGCTCATTATACAAGCTGAGGGCTGATGACATTCCTTGGAATGGTCTGCCAATCCTTGTGTTTTAATATGTAGTGGTTTCAGTGTGGAAATTTGGGCTCAATCCCTCCAGTGTCTTCCAGGTGTAGATTGTGTTGTTGTCGTGGGTGGTCTTTTCATGGATTGGGTAATAACACAGACGTGATTAAGTTGGAACATGCTGTATTGGTGGTAATATATGGGAGTACTCTCTCAGCCTAACGCCTGGCCTGTCCTCTCTCTGCTCTCTCTAGACTAGAACTGGCGCTTGTGGGCGAGTGGCGTTCATATTCGAGATTGACCTCTTGACACTGCTTAGGTCATCAAGAAAGGCTGTAACGGCCAATGATCATGTGCAAGGCTCATGACTCACTAACGGTTATATGCTACTAATACTATCACTGAACTACTAGTGAGATTGTACCTTTCTCGCCTACGTTCTAAGGAATACAACACCAGGGACTTAAAGTGCTCCCAATAATTTAGGTGCTTGACTGAGTTTATACGAGCTGTGAGGGTTCTCTGTACATTCTCCGGTTCTGTAATTTTGCCTACTTTGAAGGAGGCCGTTAGTACAAAGTAATATCCCAGCCTAGATAGAACGAGTGACTTGAAGAGTGTCATCATTGGCTTGACGTCTCTGATTTTAAAAAGGTCTAGTTATCCAGCATCTCATTTTACATGCGTTTGTCATAGTAACATTGTTGTGACCTTGAACGTGAGATCTGACCTTATCACTCCCAGGTCACTCACAGTACACTTCCATTCTATAGAGTGATTCCAACTTATCTTGCACTCTGATCTTATTTTAGTTCCCTGATTTTTTTTTTCATAGGGTAGTATTGTAAATTGTCCTCACTGAACATCATATTGCTGTCAGTGGCCCTCTGGAAGACTTGGGTTATATCAGCTTGGAGGCTCACTGTGTTTATGGCTGCCTCTGTGGTATCTGGCTCGGAATGGAGTGTGTGGGCATGTAGTCAAACTCTTCTTCAAAGTCAAGAGAGGGTATATAATAATAATAATAATAATAATAATAATATATTATTATTATTATTATTATTATTATTATTATTATTATTATTATTATTATTATTTATATCATGGTTACTATCGATGCTGACCTCTGTGTCATGGCAAAGTTTTCCTGACGATTGCGATTACTGTTATCGTTATCGTTGCGTTATCGCTCAAGAAATTGTTCCTCATGTATTGTTGAGGATTTACCTTGACGCAGAGCCGTCCTGCCAAGCCTCATTGCACTCATTCATCACTTAGTTGATCACTGCAACGGCCTGAGTAAGCTCTACACTAGTAGTCGTCTTGAGTACTCATCCTCGCTAGCATCCTTTGATACACAGGTTTTGAGAGTTGTCTTGTTCCCGCAACTAGGCCTACATACCAGGCTTCTTCAGTTGGATACATTACTGGAGACAGTGGACGAGGTTTTGAGGTGATCAGTCAGTAAAGATACCCAAGTGTTATACTTGTGTTTTATTCATTACCTTGACGGTATAAAATACCGTAGTGGATCACTCTGGAGATAAATGGTATAAAATACCGACACAATGGGAAAAATAAACACAAATGCAGTATAATGCGATCCTTTATTGACTACGTTTCGCCCACACAGTGGGCTTTATCATGTCACAAACAGATCTACCTGGATAAAGCGTACATGAGTATATATAGTGTGGAGAGTCAGGTGGAGAATGTTGGGTAGGTCAGGTCTGAGAGGAACCTGCCCGAGACGGGTGAGTGTGTATGTTGTTATATAGGATTAACGATGAAGCAGTGTCGTGGCCAGGGGTTCACTTGAAGCCAGCCTGTGTCAAAGGTCTTCTTGCTGTCTAGCAGTACTCATTCTGCTCACTCTTCTCTGTCCTCTCTGAAGTATGTGAAGGTGTTGGTGTTGGTGAGGCAGGACTGGTCACCCCAGAGCTCGTGCTGGTGCTCAGTGGTGAACAGTCTTCTCACCAGGTGTTCCACCATATTGTTTTAAATTACCATGCACGAGGCACTTCTCACTTATTTGTGGTTGCAGAGGTTGAGTCTCAGCTCCTGGCCCCACCTCTTAATTCCGCCACTTGTCGGGTTTACTCATTCCTAGCCTCGTGGGCCCTGTCATACCTGTGCCTACAACGATGTATGGGACCCGCCTCTATTACTTCCTCGTCAAGGCTACTGCACTCGCTGACTATTCTGAAGCTGAAGAAATACTTCCTGACATCCGTGTGGGTTATGTGTGTCTTTAATTTTCAACCGTGCTCTCGTGTACTCGTTTCTCGTCTCTTAAACAGTCTATCCCTGTCCACTTTATCAAGTCCTCTAAGTATTTTGCATGTCATAGTCGTATCTCCACTGGTTCTTATATCTTCTAATGTCGTAAAATTTAGTTCCTTTACTATCTATTCATAATTTATTCCTCTTAGCTTTGGGACTAGTCTCGTTGCAAACTTTTTCACTTTCTTCAGTTTCTTGGTATGCTTTATCATGTATGGGTTCCATACTGGTGCTGCGCACTCCAAGATAGGCCTGACATATGCTGTATATAGGGTAATAAATGGTTCGTTATTGAGATTCGTTATTTAGATTCGCCAAAACGAGCCTTGGCTTCAGACTTTATTGGGTTGATTTGAGCCTCTGGCGATACCTTGGGCACTATGCTCACCCCTAGATCTCTCTCCTTGAGTGAGGGGTTGCAGCCTCTCTCTCTCCCCCCGAGTCTTTACTCAGTTTGTGATGTTGTTGGTGCTTGTGCAGTTGTGGTAACCTTGCAGTTGGTAGCGTCACTTGTCTGACCAGTCTGGCAGTGTCCAGATCCTTGTGGAGTCTATCCTTGTATTCCCACTTTTTGTTTACCTCATTAATTTTGCATCATCAGCAAACAGGGATACATCTGTGTATGTGTGTGTATGTGTGTGTGTACGTGTATGTGTGTGTGTGTGTGTGGCACCCTGCTGGCACTAACCTCTCACTGGCGGTGCCTCAAAGGTTTAACCTTGCAGCTGTTGCATATACCCTGCCATGACGTCATCAAGAGGTCCTGGGTACATGAAAATCTTCTCCCGTGCCCTCAAGATGCCACTCCCTCCCCTCCCTTCCCCCCACCTCCCTCCCCCTCCCTCTCTTTCATCACTTGAGGCAAGAAAGACGTCGTGAGTGCTGACACATGGCAGAGGAAACACATTCAGCACGTGTTCGCACCATGTATCATGTAGGGTAGCAGCACGCTGCTGATGTATCCAGTTTTCCGTAATAAAAAAAATATCCTGCCACCCTTCCCTTGTCTTCCCCGCCCTCCCTCTCTCCCTTACTCCCTACCTCTGTCCCTCTCTTCCTCCCTCTGTCCCTCTCTCCCTCCCTCTGTCCTTCTCTCCCTCCCTCTGTCCCTCTCTCCCTCCCTCTGTCCATCTCTCCCTCCCTCTGTCCATCTCTCACTCTCTCTGTCCCTCCCTCTGTCCCTCTCTCCCTCCTTCTGTCCCTCTCTCCCTCCCTCTATCCCTCTCTCTCTCCCTCTCTCCCTCCCTCTGTCCCTCTCTCCCTCTCTCTTTCCCTCCCTCCCTCTCTCTGTCCCTCTCTCCCTCCCTCTGTCCCTCTCTCCCTCCCTCTGTCACTCTCTCCCTCCCTCTGTCCCTCTCTCCCTCCATATGTCCCTCTCTCCCTCCATCTCTCCCTCCCTCTCTCCCACCAGCCTAATTTTTAAGTCTTTCTTAATTATCTGATGAAGTGTGTATATTTGTATATCTGTGTAAGTGCGTATGTATGTATGAATGTATGTATGAATGTATGTATGTATGCGTGTATGTATGTATGCATGTGCATATGTATGTTCACGTGTGCATGTATAAGGGAAATTAAAACAAGTTAATAAGTCCCACAGGTTAGTTCCTGATGAGCCAGACTGTGGTGCATGATGCTGGCACCAACAGCCTCGGCCACCAGACTTGGCCTGCCACCTATTACAACATACCACAGCGAATGAGATAATGAAACAGTCCCCAGAGGTGGTTATTAACTCTGAAGAAGAGAAAACCAGAAGCCAGAGATCCATGCTCTAGTATATACAGTCAGATAATCACTGTTTTGAGGTCCACTTAACAGTCACCTGTCTAACTGTTTTAGCCCAAGAGAACTTCTGACTTTGTCCCACTCGTCACACTCGTCCCACTCGTCACACTCGTCCCACTCGTCACACGTCCCACTCGTCACACACGTCCCACTCGTCACACTCGTTACACTCGTCACACTCGTCACACTCGTCACACACGTCCCACTCGTCACACTCGTTACACTCGTCACACTAATCCAGGGTGACCTAATTTTATTACGATTACAGACCCTCAATGAGTTACTCAGTATGTGCTTCATACCCCCTTCACCAGACTGTGGAAATCACCATCACCAGTGTTATTAGGTACATCACCAGTGTTATTAGGTACATCACCAGTGTTATTAGGTACATCACCAGTGTTATTAGGTACATCACCAGTGTTATTAGGTACATCACCAGTGTTATTAGGTACATCACCAGTGTTATTAGGTACATCACCAGTGCTATTAGGTACATCACCAGTGCTATTAGGTACATCACCAGTCCTATTAGGCACATCACCAGTATTATTAGGTAGATCACCAGAGCTATTAGGTAGGTACATCATCAGTGTTATTAGGTAGATCATCAGAGCTATTAGGTACATCACCAGTGTTATTAGGTACATCACCAGTGTTATTAGGTACATCACCAGTGCTATTAGGTACATCATCAGTCCTATTAGGCACATCACCAGTATTATTAGGTAGATCACCAGAGCTATTAGGTAGGTACATCATCAGTGTTATTAGGTAGATCATCAGAGCTATTAGGTACATCACCAGTGTTATTAGGTACATCACCAGTGTTATTAGGTACATCACCAGTGTTATTAGGTACATCACCAGTGCTTTTAGGTACATCACCAGTGCTATTAGGTACATCATCAGTGCTATTAGGTACATCACCAGTGCTATTAGGTGCATCATCAGTGTTATTAGGTACATCACCAGTGTTATTAGGTACATCACTAGTGTTATTAGGTACATCACCAGTGTTATTAGGTACATCACCAGTGCTATAAGGTACATCACCAGTGCTATTAGGTACATCACCAGTCCTATTAGGCACATCACCAGTATTATTAGGTAGATCACCAGAGCTATTAGGTAGGTACATCATCAGTGTTATTAGGTAGATCATCAGAGCTATTAGGTACATCACCAGTGTTATTAGGTACATCACCAGTGTTATTAGGTACATCACCAGTGTTATTAGGTACATCACCAGTGCTATTAGGTACATCACCAGTGCTATTAGGTGCATCATCAGTGCTATTAGGTACATCACCAGTGCTATTAGATGCATCATCAGTGCTATTAGGTACATCACCAGTGCTATTAGGTAAATCAACAGTGTTATTAGCTACATCACCAGTGTTATTAGGTACATCACCAGTGTTATTAGGTACATCACCAGTGTTATTAGGTACATCACCAGTGTTATTAGGTACATCACCAGTGCTATTAGGTACATCACCAGTGTTATTAGGAACATCACCAGTGCTATTAGGTACATCACCAATGCTATTAGGTACATCACCAGTGTTATTAGGTACATCACCAGTGCTATTAGGTACATCACCAGTGTTATTAGGAACATCACCAGTGCTATTAGGTACATCACCAATGCTATTAGGTACATCACCAGTGTTATTAGGTACATCACCAGTACAGCAACACAACAGCTGATAGTCTATTCTAATCTACCACTAACTCTGTTATTTGGTAATAATGGTAGAAATACCCATTTTTTTCTTAAATTGTTCAGAGATCGAGTCCCATACCCCCATTATTTGATTACCATACCTACATTATTTGATTCCCATACCCCCATTATTTGATTACCATACCCCCATTATTTGATTCCCATACCCCCATTAATTGGTTCCCATACCCCCATTAATTGGTTCTCATACCCCCATTAACTGGTTCCCATACCCCCATTAATTGATTCCCATACCCCAATGGATATTCATACTCCTCAAAGGGCATGAATTTCCCCCTGGTTAAGAACCCCTGCTGTTACCCTCCCCCATCCATTCGACATGACTTCTACTGACTGCAGAATTTAAACTGCTTCCCGTATTCGACTGAAGAAGCCTGCTGCTGTGCAGGCTAGAGAGACGTTTCGCCCATAAAGACGCCCAAGTGTCGTCAGTGTGTCTGTGTCGTTCAAGGACTTCCGATGTGTCGTTTCACGAGGCTTTTACGCAACTTTCCCGGAAGTGCCAACTTGTTCCCACTTGTACCAGGATGAATGTATTTTCGGAGCAAGTGTTCTTGGGTACCTTCAAGTGTTCTTGGGTACCTGCAAGTGTTCTTGGGTACCTGCAAGTGTTCTTAGGTACCTGCAAGTGTTCTTAGGTACCTGCAAGTGCTTTTAGGTACCTGCAAGTGTTCTTGGGTACCTGCAAGTGTTCTTGGGTACCTGCAAGTGTTCCTAGGTACCTGCAAGTGTTCTTAGGTACCTGCAAGTGCTTTTATGTACCTGCAAGTGTTCTTGGGTACCTGCAAGTGTTCTTAGGTACCTGCAAGTGCTTTTAGGTACCTGCAGGTGTTCTTGGGTACCTTCAAGTGTTCTTGGGTACCTTCAAGTGTTCTTAGGTACCTGCAAGTGTTCTTGGGTACCTGCAAGTGTTCTTAGGTACCTACAAGTGCTTTTAGGTACCTGCAAGTGTTTTTGGGTACCTTCAAGTGTTCTTGGGTACCTGAAAGTGTTCTTAGGTACCTGCGAGTACTCTTAAGTACCTGCAAGTGTTCTTGGGTACCTGCAAGTGTTCTTGGTTACCTGCAAGTGTTCTTAGGTACCTGCAAGTGTTCTTAGGTACCTGCAAGTGCTTTTATGCACCTGCAAGTGTTCTTGGGTACCTGCAAATGTTCTTGGGTACCTGCAAGTGTTCTTGGGTACCTGCAAGTGTTCTTAGGTACCTGCAAGTGTTCTTAGGTACCTTCAAGTGTTCTTAGGTACCTGCAAGTGCTTTTAGGTACCTGCAAGTGTTCTTGGGTACCTGCAAGTGTTCTTGGGTACCTGCAAGTGTTCTTAGGTACCTGCAAGTGCTTTTAGGTACCTGCAGGTGTTCTTGGGTACCTTCAAGTGTTCTTGGATACCTTCAAGTGTTCTTAGGTACCTGCAAGTGTTCTTTGGTACCTGCAAGTGTTCTTAGGTACCTACAAGTGCTTTTAGGTACCTGCAAGTGTTCTTGGGTACCTTCAAGTGTTCTTGGGTACCTTCAAGTGTTCTTAGGTACCTGCGAGTACTCTTAAGTACCTGCAAGTGTTCTTGGGTACCAACAAGTGTTCTTGGATGACTGGTCCGCTGTTTGGATGGTGACCGGTCCACCTGTGGATGGTGAGTGGTCCACCTATGGATGGTGACTGGCCCACCTGTGGATGGTGAGTGGTCCACCTGTGGATGGTGACTGGTCCACCTGTGGATGGTGAGTGGTCCACTTGTGGATGGTGAGTGGTCCACTTGTGGATGGTGAGTGGTCCATTTGTGGATTGTGAGTGGTCCACCCGTGGATGGTGAGTGGTCCACCTGTGGATGGTGACTGGTCCACCTGTGGATGGTGACTGGTCCACTTGTGGATGGTGAGTGGTCCACTTGTGGATGGTGAGTGGTCCATTTATGGATGGTGAGTGGTCCATTTGTGGATTGTGAGTGGTCCACTTCAGTTCTGTCTTGTTCCTCATCTGTCCAGTTGTCTCTGACTCCAGAAACAACACTTTGGATAGTGTCTTCTGCCCATCGTGGACGATCTTGTCGTTTCTCATGTGTGTGTGTGTGTGTGTGTGTGTGTGTGTGTGTGTACTCACCTAGTTGTACTCACCTTGTTGTGGTTGCAGGGATCGAGTCAAAGCTCCTGGCCCCGCCTCTTCACTGGCCGCTACTGGGTCACTCTCCCTGCGCCATGAGCTTTATCATACCTCTGCTTAAAGCTATGTATGGAACCTGCCTCCACTACATCGCTTCCTAAACTATTACACTTCCCGACAACTCTGTGACTGAAGAAATACTTCCTAACATCCCTGTGAGTCATCTGAGTCTTCAACTTCCAACTGTGTCCCCTTGTTGTTGTGTCCCATCTCTGGAACATTCTGTCTCTGTCCACTTTGTCAATTCCTCTCAGTATCTTATATGTTGCTATCATGTCCCCCCTATCTCTCCTATCCTCCATTGTCGTCAGGTCGATTTCTCTTAACCTCCCCTCGTAGGACATACCCCTTAGCTCCGGGACTAGTCTTGTTGCAAACCTTTGAACTTTCTCGAGCTTCTGTACATGCTTGGCTAGGTGTGGGTTCCAAACTGGTGCTGCATACTCCAGTATGGGCCTAACGTACACAGTGTACAGGGTCCTGAACGATTCTTTATTAAGATGTCGGAATGCTGTTCTTAGGTTTGCTAGGCGCCCGTATGCTGCAGCAGTTATTTGGTTGATGTGCGCCTCAGGAGATGTTTCTGGTGTTATACTCACCCCAAGATCTTTTTCCTTGATTGAGGTTTGCTGTCTCTGGCCCCCTAGGCTGTACTCCGTCTGCGGTCTTCTTTGCCCTTCCCCAATCTTCATGACTTTGCACTTGGTGGGGTTGAACTCCAGGAGCCAGTTGCTGGACCAGGCTTGCAGCCTGTCCAGATACCTTTGTAGTTCTGCCTGGTCCTCGTCCGATTGAATTCTTCTCATCAACTTCACATCATCTGCAAACAGGGACACTTCGGAGTCTATTCCTTCCGTCATGTCGTTCACAAATACCAGAAACAGCACCGGTCCTAGGACTGACCCCTGTGGAACCCCACTCGTCACCGGCGCCCACTCTGACACCTCGCCACGTACCATGACTCGCTGCTGTCTTCCTGACAGGTATTCCCTGATCCAATGTAGTGCCTTCCCTGTTACCCCTGCCTGGTCCTCCAGCTTCTGCACTAATCTCTTGTGTGGAACTTTGTCAAACGCCTGCTTACAATCCAGGAATATGCAATCTACCCACCCCTCTCTCTCTTGCCTTATTGCTGTCACCCTGTCATAGAACTCCAGTAGGTTTGTGACACAGGATTTCCCGTCCCTGAAACCGTGTTGGCCGTCGTTGATAAGCTCATTCCTTTCTAGGTGCTCCACCACTCTTCTCCTGACTATCTTCTCCGTGACCTTGCATACTATACATGTCAGTGACACTGGTCTGTAGTTTAGTGCTACGTTCCTGTCTCCTTTTTTAAAAATTGGAACTACATTTGCTGTCTTCCAAACCTCAGGTAGTTGCCCTGTTTCGATAGATGTGTTGAAGATCGTTGTTAGGGGTACACATAGCTCCTCGTGTGTGTGTGTGTGTGTGTTAAAGACACATCAAGCGAGTGGTATTAGCCAGAATAGGCGGAGGGTCTGGGTGGTACACGTCACTGACCGCCCGCCCAGGCAGCTCCATGCTCGCCCGGAGAAAGGAATTGTTTTGACCTAGCGGGCTGTGTTAAAGGGCAAGCCAATGGAGTAAACGCAAGGAGGGAACATTATCTCATCACTGACGCTTTACGCAATGTGTCGTGGAAACAAAGCTTGCGTAGCAGCAGCAGCAGCACGACCCACGTCTGTTGCTGTGGTATGTACTCTTGCTTGTCTCCCTCCCTCCCTCTCTCCCTCCCTCCATTCCTCTCTTAACTCCCATACCTCTCTCGCTACCTCTCGTTAATCCCTGTCTCCTTCCTTCTATCTCTCCCTCCCTCCTTATTCTTCCTTCTCTAATAATGCCTTTCATCTGTCTTATGCATTGATATCGTGACTTCATTTTTTTGGGGGGGCTATCAAAAAAACCAGCCCACTTACCCAAATTAACATTCATCCGTCCTTATTCTTGTGTATCTAATCCTATTCTTAGATTAACCGCGATTATAGAGAATTTAACTCCAATCCCTCTCGTGACATCTCAGGAACATTCTTAAAGAATAAAGGATCACAATAAGACCTCCAGGTAGAACCCTTATGACGACGTTTCGCTCCCTTCTGGACCATTGTCAAGTCAATGTATTCATTTTTATTGTAGGGGCTGTCTAGCATGGCCAACAGGCCTACCTAATATTTTCTCTATTCATGTGTTCTTATGCAAACAAGCGATACAAGATGCAAAACAACCACGGGGGGAGTTGAATGATAGCTCTAGGTCTTTCGTGTTGCAATCATCACATCATCAAGAGCTTGCAGTGTTGCAGAAATAAGTAGGAAGTCCAGGTAGATGTGTTCAAGGGAAAGGCCTAGAGCTATCGTTCATCTCCCCTTGTGGTTGTTTTGCTTGTGTTAGGTTGGATGTGAGTGTGGGCCTGCCTGGTAGCATGGGCAGGTAGGCCTACCTACCTGGAGGGTATTCCGGGGATCAACGCCCCCGCGGCCCGGTCCATGACCAGGCCTCCTGGTGGATCAGGGCCTGATCAACGAGGCTGTTACTGCTGGTCACACGTAGTCCAACGTACGAACCACAGCCCGGCTGATCTGGCACTGACTTTAGGTATCTGTCCAGCTCCCTCTTGAAGGCGCCTAGTGCAGTGTTTCTCTCATATTCTGTAAGAGGATCAACTGAACGTCAGCTTGAGTAACGTTAATCACATTTTCTCGTAGATGTGATGGTCAAGAACGTCCACACGAGAGATCGTACTGGGAACGGCCACTTGGGAAACTGTGCTGAGAACGGCCCCTTGGAAAACTATGCTGGGAACGCCCCCATTACGAAACCATGCTGAAACCACGCTGGGAACGCCTTTATTACGAAACCACGCTGGGAACGCCCCAATTACGAAACCACGCATGGAACGCCCCCATTACGAAACCACGCAGGGAACGCCCCCATTACAAAACCACGCAGGGAACGCCCCCATTACAAAACCACGCAGGGAACGCCCCCATTACGAAACCGCCCTCAGACGTATTCATCATTAACTTCTCTTTTCAAGTCAGTTCCGAGTCTAACCCATTAATGTCGACTCCAGCACATTGCTCACGATGGAGGTGAAGATGACGGGGCAGTTATCTCCTCTGATGTTGACAGCCATTACGTAGGTAATCACCCACATGTCAGGTATGATACCTGTTTGTGATGAGTACCTGTGTAAGAACCATGTCACTAGTGACTGTAATCTGCTGTACACAGGTAATCTGTGAGTTGAATTAGCATCTTCCTGTGTGAAAATTGCTGTAAACATGAGGGAGAATATGTTGGAATGGAAGTCGATTTGTTCATATGTTCAATATGAACGTAAGAGAGGAGGAGCACTGCAGCAGGCCTACTGGCCCATGCTAGGCAGGTTTAACTCACATTCACCCATACATGTTTATAAAGTTCATAATCCTACCCAGTCTTGCACAATCTACACAATCTTACACAGTCTTCTAAATCATACACAATCTTACACAGAATTAAAATCATTAACATCATATTTACGTTCCTCAACAACACTCTTCATCTCTCCTTTTTGCCTTATCTTATCTTATCTAATCTTTATTCTCTTTTTATCTGCTAATGTTTACACCTTTTCGTACCTAGTTACTTATTCTTATTATCTCCGTTTATTCCTGCCTATCCTTGTTACTTAGAAGATGTTGATCAATGTCTTGATCTCTCGACCTTTGTTATGTCTTAGTTATTACTGCGTCTCTTCTTATGCAACCCTTCTTTTTTTGTCTCCTCGTTATTCGTTTAGGAGTAGCCTTATTTTTTATTTCATTCTTTTTTTCTTTTTCCTTCGTTTTTCTTTGTTTCTTCTTCTGCTTCTTCTTATTATTATTTTTCTTCTTCTTCTTCTTCTTCTTCTTCTCCCTCTTCTTCTCCCTCTTCTTCATCTTCTTGGTGGTGGGTGGGGTAGTGATGGGGGCTTGATGCTAGCGGTGGGATGGACGTCACAGCAGCTGGTACAAGCACTCTCAGTCACTCTCTTTGTAAGTGTGGTAGAGTTGCATAGCGTGAAGCACAGTAATGGTGGGCAGTGATGACATCAGTGGGTGGGCGGTGGGTGGGCATCAATGGGTGGGGTGGGCACCAGCACACATCACCGGGAGTCCTGCAGGATGGCTGGAGGGAGTGGTAGGGGAGGGAGGGATGAAGGAGACGTTGAAGAGGGAGGGGAGGTGGGGGGTGGGTTGTCAGGCTAGACAGACTGACGCTCTCTTGCGGTTAAAACCTCATTACCCCCCCAACTACCATCTTGTATACACCCCCTCCCGTCCATTGTATGGGTGGGTGTGTGTCGCACCCTGGGCTCCCTCGTCCATCCCCGGTTCTTACCAGCAGGTGTAGCAACGCAGCAGGTGCGCACAAACGGGAGAGAGAGGCGCAGTAGGGAAGGTTGGGGGAGGTGGTGAAGGAGGCTGGAGGATTCTTCTCTGGTGTGGCCGGCTGCTTTAGCCAACAGTACTCTTTAATTTGTTTCTTCAACTGGGCGAGGACTCAAGAGGTGACTCTCAGAGGGTGGCAGCGTCGTGCCTCGACGGTGCCACCACCAGTAAATATAACCTATATTGTGTGTGTGTGTGTGTGTGTGTGTGTGTGTGTGTGTGTGTGTGTGTGTGTGTGTGTGTGTGTGTGTGTGTGTATGTGTGTGTGTGTGTGTGTTCATGTTCCAGGCGCTGTGTGACCCTTACGAATTTAATGCTTCCCTGCGTAAATAATAATAATATAAATAACAACAATAATAATAAATAAAGATCATAATAATAAGAAGAAAAAGAAGAAAAGAGGAAGAAGAAAAAGACGAAGAAGAATAGAAAAAATAGACTAATTAGACGTGTTGATATTCCGTCTGTGTTCATTTGGTGATAAACCAGGTTCTACCAACTTCAGAATCTTCTTGGGTGTTTTATATTTACCTGTTTTATATTTACCTGTTTTATATTTACCTATTTTATATTTACACTTCCTCCCATATTTCTCACTCCATAACAACATACTGGAGTGAGAGATATGGGAAGAAGTGTAATAATAAAACCAGTGAGGAGCAGGGGTGCGGTGGTCACAATAAGGGAACACTGTATCAACATCCGTGGTCACAATAAGGGAACACTGTATCAACATCCGTGGTCACAATAAGGGAACACTGTATCAACATCCGTGGTCACAATAAGGGAACACTGTATCAACATCCGTGGTCACAATAAGGGAACACTGTATCAACATCCGTGGTCACAATAAGGGAACACTGTATCAACATCCGGGGCCCCAGACTATTCAATATCTTACCAGAAGATGTCAGAAACACGGCTGGAATAAGTGTAGAAGCCTTCAAGAGGAAACTGGACAAGTATCTTCACCAGGTGCCAGATCAACCAGGCTGTGATTGATATGTGGGGCAGGGGGCCTCCAGCAGTAACAGCCTGGTTGACCAGGCAAGCACCAGACGAGCCTGGCCCATGGCAGGACTCCGAGAGTAGTGAAACTCTCGAAACTCTTCAAAGGTATATATATCAAAGGTTACCTGTAGTTGCTTCCGGAGGTCACCGCCCCCGCGGCCCGGTCCCAGGCCAGTCTTCCTGGTTGCTGGCCTGATCGATCAATCTGTTAGTACCCACCACCCGCAGTCCAATGTATGCACCAGAACCCAGATCATCAGGATCAGCTTTGAGGGATGCGTCAAGTTCAGTCTTGAAGGCAGCTGGGATTTGTTTTGGTAATCCCTCTTGTGCATGAAGGGAAGGTGTTGAAGAGTCGTGGTCCCTTCACACTTATTGATTTTTATCCTGTGTTTACCGGAGACGTGAGACGAAACTCGTTCTGTATTGCAAGCTTTCCTTACTAACAATCAGTATTGAATCAAGGTAATTCACTAGTTTCTGTGTCAGGCTAGAGGGAGGTTCGACACTGGGGCTGCGCACCCGAGGATCTTCAACATGTGATGGAGATATGGATCAGTTGGCAGCTGCAACACATGTGTGTTGCCTCACTCACACACAACTAGACGTTACTACACCATTTATGCTAAATGAGTTTCTCAGAAGACCAGACTTAATTTCTCTAGTCATGACAGCCGCATACCTCCCCTCCTTTATAATTATAACGAAAAAAACCTAAGTAGTTCACACGCACACACTCAAACACTCACACACACACACACAAACACACACAAACACACACACACACACACACCTAAGGTTACTTAAACAAGAACGTAATTCTCAAATTATCTCTCTTGTGTTGCTGCCTTATATTCCCTTCTTCAACTCACCCCAGATGACGCAACTCAGTCTTGCCGCTAAAACCATTACTGACGAAACATACAGTTTTTCCCGCCAAAAACCATCTGTTGATGCGTCTAACAGTTCCCGCCAAAAGTATCAGCTGAAAAATGTAAAAAAAAAAAAAAAAAAAAAAAATATTCCCGCCACTAAAATTAGTTGAAAAAAAAAATCTTAAATATATCTGACAGAAACACCACCTGGATCAATTTTAATTTTTTTTATTAATTTTCGTCAAAATTATCAGCTGTTTTAGTATGTTCCAAGAGAATCGAAGACTAACCCAAAAGGATTTTTTGCAAGAGAATCGAAGACTAACCCAAAAGGATTTTTTCAGGTATACAGAAGTAAGATTAGGGACAAGATAGGCCCACTCAAAAGTTACTCAGGTCAGCTCACCGTCAGTGATAAGGAAATGTGTAGAATGTTTAACACTTACTTCCTCTCAGTTTTTACACAGGAAGATACTAGCGATATTCCAGAAATAATAAATTATGTAGAACAGGACGATAGTAAACTATGCACGAT
Organism: Cherax destructor; assembly: GCA_009830355.1. Taxonomy (NCBI): domain Eukaryota; kingdom Metazoa; phylum Arthropoda; class Malacostraca; order Decapoda; family Parastacidae; genus Cherax; species Cherax destructor. Next base: position 34,341 of record WNWK01004342.1, on the reverse strand, counting down.
TAGGGTCACAAGTGACATGGTCCTTAGACAAATAGATAAATTAAAACCTAACAAATCCCCAGGCCCTGATGAACTGTATGCAAGGGTTCTAAAGGAATGTAAAGAGGAGCTTAGCAAACCTATGGCTAATCTTTTCAACATATCACTGCAAACTGGCATGGTGCCAGATAAGTGGAAAATGGCAAATGTAATACCTATTTTCAAAGCAGGTGACAGGTCCTTAGCTTCGAACTATAGACCAATAAGCCTAACCTCCATAGTGGGAAAATTTATGGAATCAATAATTGCCGAGGCAATCCGCAGCCATCTTGAAAAGCATAAATTAATCAACGAATCTCAGCACGGTTTTACAAAAGGGCGTTCCTGCCTAACAAATTTAATAACTTTTTTCACTAAGGTATTTGAGGAGGTAGATCATGGTAATGAATATGATATTGTGTATATGGACTTCAGTAAGGCTTTTGATAGAGTCCCACATCAGAGACTATTGAGGAAAATTAAGGCACACGGAATAGGAGGAGAAATTTTTCCTGGATAGAGGCATGGTTGACAAATAGGCAGCAGAGAGTTTGCATAAATGGGAGAAATCAGAGTGGGGAAGCGTCACAAGCGGTGTTCCACAGGGGTCAGTATTGGGCCCCTGTTGTTCACAATCTACATAAACGACATAGATGAGGGAATAAATAGCGACATAAGCAAGTTTGCCGATGACACCAAAATAGGCCGTCCAATTCATTCAAATGAGGACATTAGAGCACTCCAGGAAGATTTGAATAGACTGATGCAGTGGTCGGAGAAGTGGCAGATGCAGTTTAATATAGATAAATGCAAAGTTCTAAATATTGGACAGGACAATAACCATGCCACATATAAACTAAATAATGTAGATCTTAATACTACTGATTGCGAAAAGGATTTAGGAGTTCTGGTTAGCAGTAATCTAAAACCAAGACAGCAGTGCATAAGTGTTCGCAATAAAGCGAACAGAATCCTTGGCTTCATATCAAGAAGCATAAATAATAGGAGTCCTCAGGTTGTTCTTCAACTCTATATATCCTTGGTTAGGCCTCATCTAGATTATGCTGCACAGTTTTGGTCACCGTATTACAGAATGGATATAAATGCTCTGGAAAACGTACAAGGAGGATGACTAAGTTGATCCCATGTATCAGAAATCTTGCCTATGAGGATAGACTGAGGGCCCTGAATCTGCACTCTCTAGAAAGGCGTAGAATTAGGGGGATATGATTGAGGTGTATAAATGGAAAACAGGAATAAATAAAGGGGATGTAAATAGCGTGCTAAAAATATCTAGTATTGACAGGACTCGCAGCAATGGCTTTAAGTTGGATAAATTCAGATTCAGGAAGGATATAGGAAAGCATTGGTTTGGTAATAGAGTTGTCGATGAATGGAACAAACTCCCGAGTACAGTTATAGAGGCTAAAACGTTGTGTAGTTTTAAAAATAGGCTAGATAAACATATGAGTGGGTGCGGGTGGGTGTGAGTTGGTCCTGACTAGCTTGTGCTACTAGGTCAGATGCCGTGCTCCTTCCTTAAGTGAATGTAACCTGACCTGGATGGGTCGGGGCATTGGCTTAAGCCGGTGGGAGAATTGGACCTGCCTCGCATGGGCCAGTAGGCCTGCTGCAGTGTTCCCTCTTTCTTATGTTCTTATGTTCCCACCAAACTGTCAGTTAATAATAATAATAATAATAATAATAATAATAATAATAATAATAATAAAAATAATTAATAATAAAAATAATAATAATATAATAATAATAGTATAATAATAATAATAATAATAATAATAATAATAAGCTTTATTACTACAAGTACAGGTACAAGGTATACAGACCATAGCTGACATCAATGACATACTACTATATAGAAAGCCCCTTCTTATGGTGAGCATTTCCTGTAAATTAGGTCAATTTTGTCCCAGGATGCAACCCACACCAGTCCACTAACACCCAGGTACCTATTTTACTGCTAGGTGAACAAGGACAGCAGGTATCTTAAGGAAACACGTCCTAATGTCCTCAGCCGTACCGGGGATCGAACCACGGACCTCGGTGTGTGAATTGAGTGCGCAAGTGACCGAGGTGCGGGACACCTGATGGTATGTGTAATTTTACCGCTAAGTTATCAGCTGATTTTGACACCTACATACCACTGAGACTATCAGGCTGTTGTTTGTGGCCTCAACAAAGGAAGACTCCAAGTAGTGACACGTTTTATGTTTGTTGAAGACTGATGATCTGAGATGTGAGGTGACTCTCAGAGATGTATACACATGTACACACGAAGAGGAGGAGGAGGAGGAGGAGAGGGGAAGAAGAGGAAGAGGAGGAGGAGGAGGAGGAGGAGGAGGCGTAGCAGAAGCTGGGAATGAATGAACAAATTTATCAATAATAACGCCAGCACCATCAGTAGCATCAACAGCAACAACAAAAATAGCAACAAAAACACATGCATAATTAACAAATCCGGTTTGAGAGAAAGAGAGAAGGAGAGAGAGAGAGAGAGAGAGAGAGAGAGAGAGAGAGAGAGAAAGAGTCAAACAGAGAGAAAGAGCCAGAAAGAACAAGGATCCAGTACTGAAACGATACAGGAAAACATTTCCCTAGAAATACAGTGAGAGATGATTGTAGTTAGATACAGTGGAAGAAGATTTTATTTAAATTCTGACCAGAAATAGTGTATGCCATAACAAGTTTTAAAAACTAGGTGAGTACAACTAGGTCTACCTGTGAGTACACACAGTGTACTCATCCGGGTAGTGAATGTCAGGGGTATTCGTCTCTCTTCTGGGTGTATCTGACTATACACAGTGTGTTATTACACTATTTTATATGATAGTTACACAGTGGGAACACCAGCAGTGTGTTGCTACACTATTCTATATGATAGTTACACAGTGGGAACACCAGCAGTGTGTTATTACACTATTTTATATGATAGTTACACAGTGGGAACACCAGCAGTGTGTTGCTACACTATTCTATATGATAGTTACACAGTGGGAACACCAGCAGTGTGTTATTACACTATTTTATATGATAGTTACACAGTGGGAACACCAGCAGTGTGTTATTACACTATTTTATATGATAGTTACACAGTGGGAACACCAGCAGTGTGTTATTACACTATTTTATATGATAGTTACACAGTGGGAACACCAGCAGTGTGATGCTACACTATTCTATATGATAGTTACACAGTGGGAACACCAGCAGTGTGTTGCTACACTATTCTATATGATCGTTACGTTGTGGCAAGTAGTAACTGGGTGGGGGACGGCAGTAGATAATAGAGGGTGGAGGGGCGGCCGCCCACTTGAAGGCGGTGGGCGGCCAGGTGGGGGCCTTGAAGACAGGAGCGGCGTGTTGGGTGGCGTCACCCGCATAGTTACACCCTGAGAGAGAGAGAGAGAGAGAGAGAGAGAGAGGAGAGAGAGAGAGAGAGATGGGCAGTGCCCCCGGGCTGTAGTTGGTGCCGCCATGTCTCACTGTACCAGTGACGTACCCTACCCTGGCTAGTTTGCTCTTCCCCCTCCCCCCCAATCTCCCCACCTTCTCAACCCCCTACCTCCTACCCCCTTCTCTCCCTCCTTCTCCTCCCTCATTACATCCACCGCCATGCCCCGTGGGTATGACCGCCCCTCCACCACTGCCCAGATCAGGCCCCAGCTCCTCCACACTCACCCCATGTTCCTCCTTCACAACCAGCCACGCCCCTCTCTCCTCCTTCACTCTGAATACTCAGTCCTTCACTCTCTTTACTTAGTTATTCACACTTTTGACTTCTTTATTCACTCTGCATACTCTTTCACTCTGTTTACCTAGTTCTTCACTCTGTTTACCAAGTCTTTCACTCTACCTAGTCCTTCACTCTGTTTACCTAGTTCTCTCTCTTTACTTAGTTATTCACACTTTTGACTTAGGTATTCACTCTGTTATATTCCTTCATTTTGTTTACCCAGTCCTTCAGTAATCCTTCACTCTACTTCACAGAGTTACTCTGTGCCACGAATGGTGTAGTTGAAGTTTTGTTAGGTTAAACCTGAGAGTCAGACTCTAGTTATTATGCTCGTGTATAAACCACCAGACGCTACTTGTCAGCGGCTCAAAGACTAACTAATGAAAATAGAAACCTGTCTCTAAAAACCTTTCAAAGCCAACGTCAAGTATCCTGTTGCCTGGTGACTTCAATTTCAAGAAACCTGGAATGGAAGAATTGTAGCAAAGACTGTAAGAGCAGAGAGAGAATTCCAGGATCCAGTCTGGATGATCAGTCTCACTCAACTGAACTACTAAGATTAGGCAATAAATATGTATTATGCTAGCAAATAGGAGAACCCAGCAGACTAGGGAATACTCTAGACCTTATTTCCACAAACAATAAAGACCTGGTATGAAACAGTGTAGTGTGGAAGACAGTAAACTCAGACCACAACCTAATAAAAGCTTGGACATGCATATTAAATGGTCCTAATTAACTATACTCACTCAGTTATGAGAGTATGCTCAATAAATTTTACTTTAGCAACAAGAACATCAGCTGTCAGCTAATAAATCGTGAGTTTACTGAAATATTCTGGAAAGACAATATGACGAACAAGGATTTGAACCAGTGAGTTTAATGGTACTAGAAGTACGCTCCAGACACATACCATTACGAAGGAGGAGGAGGAGAAGGTGCAGGTTGCAAAGAGAGAGGCGTGCGCTCACTAGGCGGAGACTGCAGATACAGAGTTCCTCAAAAGCAGCTGACTCTCTGAAAAACGAAAAGCAACTCCGTGCCAGGCCCAGACTCGTGTAACTCTATATTCATCAAGAAATGCAACAAACTATTATGACGTTCCATAAATGTTTGGAGAAGGAGCCTGGAAACTGGAGTCATCCCACAGCCTTAAAAAAAAAAAAACACTGATATAGCACCACTCCACACAGGTGACAGTTAAGCAGTTGAAAAAAACTATAGACCGATCCCGCTGACGTTCCACATTATCAAGATATTTGAAAGGGTTTTAAGAAGCAAGATTGCCAACCACATGGAATCGCAGCAGTTGCATAACCCAGGTCATCATGGGCTTAGAATAGGTCGCTCCTGCCTCTCACAATTGTTGGACCACTATGATAAGGTCTTTGATACACTGAAAGACAAGCAAAGTGTACACGTATGGTACACCAACTCGTCAAAAAGCATTTGACAAGTTCGACCACAGGACAACTGCGCAGAAAATGCGTGCAGAAGGAATAACATAGACAGGGGTATAAACTATCACACAACACCGAAGCATCCTTAGCAGACAATACTAGAATCTCTATGAGTGTCATTCATAGAAGACACAGTGAGCCTCCAAGGTGATAAAAACCAAGCCTTATAATGGGCCACTAATACAAGTAACAATGGGATGGTTACTGAGGGCAAATTTCAGCTATTGCGTTTAGGAAGGATTGAGGAATTAAAAACAGGATCAGAGTGCATGATAAACAGAGTGGAAGTGTACTGTGAGAGACCTTAGAGGAGTTCAGCTTCAAGGAGCACAACAATGTTATTATCAACACCTCAAGTAAACTGAGAGGTTGCATAACTAGACCTCTTAAAACGATACCAAGTCAATGATGACACTTAAGGTTCCTCGTTCTCTCTAGGTTGGAATATTGCTGTGTATTAGCGGCCTTCTTCAAGGCAGAACTGGAGAATGTACAGAGAACCTTCACGGCTCGTATAAACTCAGTCAACCACCTAAATTACTAAGAGTGCTTGAAGTCCCTGGATCTGTACTCCTTAGAACGTAGGAGAGAAAGGCAGATCATAATCTACACCTGGAAGATACTGGAGGAATTGGTACCAAATCTGCACACCGAAATTACTACTTATGAAGACAAGAGACCAGGCCTCCAGGTGAATCAGGGCCTAATCAACCAGGCTGTTACTGGTGGCCACACGTAGTCTAACGTACTAACCACAACCCGGCTGGTCAGATACTGACTTTAGGTATCTGTCCAGCTCCCTCTTGAAGACAGCCAGGGGTCTATTGGTAATTCCCTTTATGCCTGGTGGGAGGCTGTTGAACAGTCTTGGGTCCCAGACACTGATTGTGTTTTAGCGTACTAATGGCGCCCTTACTTTTCCTTGAGGGTATGTTGCACCGTCTACCCAGTCTTTTGCTTTCGTAGGTAGTGATTTCTGTGTGCAGATTTGAGACCAGTCCCTCTAGAATTTTCCAGGATCCACACACATCTTGAAGGAGAGATATTGAGGGTCTCTCCAAGTTTAAGAGGCAATGCCAGGAGCTGAGACTCGACTTCAGCAATCACAAATAGGTGAGTACATAGCAGCTGGTGTGCTAGTGAGGTGAGTGAAGAAAGAAAAGTGTGGGTATCGACCAGAGGTCCTCAGGATTGTGGTACAGGAATAGCAACACGGGTCGTGGTTGTAGCCATTTGTGGCTGATGATATTCCAGGCCAGAACTAAATTTACTCTCACTTCTTAACAGTTTTTTTATATAAGTGTGTGTGTGTGTGTGTGTGTGTGTGTGTGTGTGTGTGTGTGTGTGTGGTGTGTGTGTGTGTGTGTGTGTGGTGTGTGTGTGTGTGTGTGTGTGTGTGTGTGTGTGTGTGTGTGTGTGTGTGTGGAGAGAGAGAGAGAGAACAAAACTACAAAACTAGGAAGGAGGGAAGTAATGGAGTGAGAAAAAGGGAAAGATGAGTGATGGAGTGAGAAAGATGGGAAGATGAGTGATGGAGTGAGAAAGATGGGAAGAGGAGTGATGGAGTGAGAAAGATGGGAAGAGGAGTGATGGAGTGAGAAAGATGGGAAGAGGAGTGATGGAGTGAGAAAGATGGGAAGAGGAGTGATGGAGTGAGAAAGATGGGAAGAGGAGTGATGGAGTGAGAAAGAGGGAAGAGGAGTGATGGAGTGAGAAAGAGGGGAAGAGGAGTGGAGTGAGAAAGAGGGGTAATAAATAGAGGATTGGAATCACTAAGGGGAGAAAGTTAGGGATGAGGAGAATGGGGGAAGGAGAGGGGGTATCAGAGCAGACCTCCCCCTATCCCCGTCCATCCCTCCCCAGGAGTGTAGTATGACCCCCGCAGGTGGGCGTGGAGGCAGGTGGCTGGCTGGCTGGACACACCAGCTGTGGCCAGAGCAACAGCTGGCAGGGGGGAGGGGGTGGCACAGTGGGCCAGATGGTGACCTGCCACGCCCCCCTGCCAGCCCGGTGTAAGTTTCAGGTCAAGCACGTCCGCCCTTTGACCCCTTGACCTCTGACCTGTGCTGTTGCTAGACCTGTGTGTGCAAGAGCACAGCATCAGTACTTAAGTGTGCTCTCTGCCCTAAGAGTACATTTCCTGCTCTTCTTTAACAGTACATTTTCTGGTTTTTTAAAGAGTATATCTATAAGCCTTCTTTAAGAGTATATCTATCAGCCTTTTCTAAAGAGAGTATATCTATCAGCCTTCTCTAAAGGGAGTATATCTATCAGCCTTCTCTAAAGAGAGTATATCTATCAGCCTTCTCTAAAGGAGTATATCTATCAGCCTTCTCTAAAGAGAGTATATCTATCAGCCTTCTCTAAAGGAGTATATCTATCAGCCTTCTCTAAAGAGAGTATATCTATCAGCCTTCTCTAAAGGGAGTATATCTATCAGCCTTCTCTAAAGAGAGTATATCTATCAGCCTTCTCTAAAGGGAGTATATCTATCAGCCTTCTCTAAAGAGAGTATATCTATCAGCCTTCTCTAAAGGGAGTATATCTATCAGCCTTCTCTAAAGAGAGTATATCTATCAGCCTTCTCTAAAGAGAGTATAGCTATCACCCTTCTCTAAAGAGAGAGTATATCTCTTAGTCTTTGAGAAACTTTAAAAATTAGGTTAGATAAGTATATGAGTAACGACTACTGGGAAAGACCTGCCTAGTGTGGAACAGTAGGCCTACCTGCAAGGTAGGTAAGACACATATGCAACAGTTAGGTATCATTATTTGAAATGTTCTACCTACACAGTAGGCTTCTTCAGTCGAGTACAGAAGAGTTAGCAGACGCAGTAGAGATGTGAAGACGATGTAATCAGTCCATCACCCTTGAAGACGTAGTTTTGAGGGGGTCAGTCCCTCAGCCTGGAGAAGAGTTTAGCTCCATAGTCTGGAATAATGTGTACATTGTTCCAGACTATGTTCTTAGGTTTTTAACATCGTTCTTGTACATACCAGCAACACCTCAACACATTTACACGCTGCAAGTAGTTGATACAACGTGTACAGACCATAGCTGACATCAGTGACATACTATATAGAAAGCCCCGCAACTTAAGTTAATTTTGTCCCCAGGATGCGACCCACACTAGTGGACTAGCACCCAGGTACCTATTTACTGCTACGTACATGGACAGCAGGTGTCTTAAGAAAGGACGCCCGGGGATCGAATCACTGACCTCAATGTGTGAGCTGAGTGCACTACCAACCGAGCTACGGCACTGGTCTCAACAGAACGAGTCGAATATTGCCGTTCTCTCTCGATATAACGAACAGTCACATTAAATACGAAGTCGCAAGTGACTGGAAAATGATTTTAGGACGAAGATCGTAAAGTGTCTGGAAGACAGTCTCATAAAAACCCAAGACTCACCCTATAATTTTTGACAAAAATTGTTGCTTGCCGAAATTAAGCGAATTATTTAATCGCACTGGGATAAACTTGGGGTTCAACAATGCCAGAAAGTTTTGACAAAGTTCCGTATAAATTATAGATGATCCAGATACAGCCACGAGGTTACACAACAAATTTATTAAACCTGAATCTGTGATAGATTTACCGACAGAAATCTGAGGGTATTGTTGAAAAATATTTTGTTTTGGCGTGAGAGGCGAGGTTAGTGGCCGGTGTCACTCTTCGTGGAGTGAATATATCTCAGAGGAGGAGTGGTACTGGCCAGTACCACTCCTCCTCTTACCTGCATGTTACCTGTGGTCACTTCCATAAGTCACCGCCCCAGCGACCGGTCCCAGACCAGGTCTGCTTATTGCTGGTCTGATCGATCAAGCTGTTGGGGACCGCACTACAGCGTATGCACCACAGACCGGCTGATCAGGAACTGATTTGAGGAATTTGTCGAGTTTCCTCTTGAAGACAGCCAGGTGTCTGTTGGTAATCTCCGATTTGCATGAAGGGAGGGTTCTGAAGAGTCGTGGTCCCTTTATATTTATTGAGCTCCCTCTCAGTGTACTCATCGCTGGTCTGTCTTTCGTGGGGTTGTGTCTCGGGGTTTATACGCGACCACAATAACTAGAATCTGATTTTCAACTTTAACTAACGATACATCGACTGCATCATTCTTTGTATTGAGTAACTCTGCAACACACCCCTAATGAAAAGTAGGGGAGCCATTAAGTACACTAAGAGAAAGCATAATAAGTGTCCGGGGCCCAAGACTGTTCAACGGCCTCCCACCAGGCATAAAGGAAATTACCAAGAGACCCCTGGCTGCCTTCAAGAGGAAGCTGGACAGATACCCGAAGTCAATACCCGTTCAGCCGGGCTGTGATTCGTACGTTGGACTACGTTCGGCCAACAGTAACAGCCTGATTGATCAGGCCCTGATCAACCGGGAGGCCTGGTCAAGGACTGAGCCGGTGCTAACATTGCATTCAACTCAGTGAGAAGGCCACTGGTGAACAGTGCATTATTGCTGTCGCTCTGTTTAAGACCATGAATGTTAGCACAGACAAATGTTATGTTGTCTGTTGCTCTGTTGGGAGAACTTTCCTCTTAGTGTTAATATCAATGGTTCTAGGCAGTCTGCCATTGTTTACACTCCAGAATGGTTCCCAGGTGTTACCATTGTTTCCGTGTACTGGGCACTGGCACTCATCCTGTGAGTCATCTTACCACCATACACAGTGTTTGTTCTGAAGCAATTATTATTATTATTATTATTATTATTATTATTATTATTATTATTATTAGTACTACTACTACTACTGGTGATTTACACTTTGTACGCGATTTTGTTATGCATTAAAATGCTAGAGATAATAGTGGCAATACAAGACACTAGCCAGATGACACTGCCACCTTCTTCTTCTTCTTCTTCTTCTTCTTCTTCTTCTTCACTGTATCTATTGCAACACTGAGAGACAACTGGCATCGGTTAGACTAGTGTGCAGTGACTGGCACCACGACTGTATCACTCCAGCGGGTTTAGCACTCACCTACGACCATGAGATTGATACCTTCCACCACAGACGACCTTGTGTTGGGCAGAGTGGGCAGAGAGAGAGCCAGGTGGGCAGCACATGCCCAATTGTGATTCAAGGAGATGAACACCTTCCAAGCCCCTCCCCCTCTCTCTCTCTTTCTACCCTTATGGTGATCTCTCTGTTGTTGTTGTTGTTGTTGTTTAGCAAGTCTAGGTGGGTGTAGGTGGTGTTAGTGGGGTGGGGGTGATGGGTGTTATATGGGTGGGTGTACTGCCCTCCACCCATGTGCCCATGGAGGGGGGGAAGGGGCATCCGACTTCCTTCACCCCCCTCACGGCCATCCCTCTCCTCCTCCATCACCTGCCATGCCCCCTACTTCCCTCCCTTCCTTCCCCCTCCCCAACAAACATCAGCATGGAGACGAGAACAGCTGTTCAGCAGCAGCCACAGCAGCAGCCACAGCAGCAGCCACAGCAGCAGCCACAGCAGCAGCCACAGCAGCAGCCACAGCAGCAGCCACAGCAGCAGCCACGGCAGCAGCAACAGCAGCAGCAACAGCAGCAACAGCAGCAGCAACAGCAGCAGCAACAGCAGCAGCCACGGCAGCAGCAACAGCAGCAGCCACGAAAGCAGCCACAGCAGCAGCCACAGCAGCAGCAACAGCAGCAGCCACGGCAGCAGCAACAGCAGCAGCAACAGCAGCAGCCACGGCATCAGCAACAGCAGCAGCAACAGCAGCAGCCACGGCAGCAGCAACAGCAGCAGCAACAGCAGCAGCCACGGCAGCAGCAACAGCAGCAGCAACAGCAGCAGCCACGGCAGCAGCAACAGCAGCAGCCACGGCAGCAGCAACAGCAGCAGCAACAGCAGCAGCCACGGCAGCAGCAACAGCAGCAGCCACGGCAGCAGCAACAGCAGAAACAGCAGCAACAACAACAGCAACAGCATCAACAGCTGAAACAGTAGCAACAACAATAGCAGCAACAGCAGCAGCAACAGCAGCAGGCACGGCAGCAGCAACAGCAGAAACAGCAGCAACAACAGCAACAGCATCAACAGCTGAAACAGTAGCAACAACAACAGCAGCAGCAACAACAGCAACAGCAGCAACAACAACAGCAGCAGCAGTAACAGCAACAGCAGCAGCAGTAACAACAACAGCAACAGCATCAACAGCTGAAACAGCAGCAACAATATCATCAACAGCAGTAATAACAACAGCAACAGCTGAAACAACAGTAACAACCACCCATCACACATTTTCTTTATTTCACTATCGTGGGCGGTTGTAACCGCCCACTACCAGCGTTAGATGGGCGTGCTAAGGCGAGTGGGCGTGGTGATGGAGACACTCAAGGCGGTCCAGGATAACCACGTTCAGGTGGGGGTAGTTACCACATAGCATAGTTCACGTGTGGTAGTTACCACATAGCATCGTTCATGTGTGGTAGTTACCACATAGCATCGTTCAGGTGGGGGTAGTTACCACATAGCATAGTTCACGTGTGGTAGTTACCACATAGCATAGTTCACGTGTGGTAGTTACCACATAGCATCGTTCACGTGTGGTAGTTACCACATAGCATAGTTCACGTGTGGTAGTTACCACATAGCATAGTTCACGTGTGGTAGTTACCACATAATATAGTTCACGTGTGGTAGTCACCACATAGCATAGTTCACGTGTGGTAGTTACCACATAGCATCGTTCAGGTGGGGTAGTTACCATATAGCATCGTTCAGGTGAGCTAGGTACCACATAGCATCGTTCATGTATGGTAGTTACCACATAGCATCGTTCAGGTGTGGTAGTTACCACATAGCATCGTTCATGTGTGGTAGTTACCACATAGCATCGTTCAGGTGGGGTAGTTACCACATAGCATCGTTCACGTGGCGTCAAGTGGCAGGTGGAGGGAATCTAGCTCTTAAACGCTGTTGACATAAGGGTAAAAATAGCGGACCCCCACCACGCCTCTAGTTCATTGTCAAGGTCATGCAAGTTAAGGTCGAGTGGGGGAATGAGGGAGGGGTGATGTGGGGGATGGGGGGTGGGGGGTTGTAGGGGAAGATGGTGGGAAAGAGTGCTGTCATGTGAGGAAGACATTTTTGGTGGGGAGGTGGTAATGTGGTGGGGAGGAGGGGAAGGCATGTGAGAGAGGTGAGGAAGATGTGTGAGAGAGGTGGGAAAGGTGTGTGAGAGATGTAGGGAAAGTGGGGAAGGTGTGAGAGAGGTGGGGGAGATGGGGAAGGTGTGTAGAGAGGTGGAGGAGATGGGGAAGGGTGTGAGAGAGGTGGGGGAGATGGGGAAGGCGTGTGAGAGAGGTGGGGGAGATGGGGAAGGCGTGTGAGAGAGGTGGGGGAGATGGGAAGGCGTGTGAGAGAGGTGGGGAGATGAGGAAGGCGTCTGAGAGAGGTGGGGAGATGAGGAAGGGTAGGTGGAGAGAGAGTGTGGGGGAGTTTAGGAAGGCGTGTAGAGAGGTGGGGGAGATGAGGAAGGCGTGTGAGAGAGGTGGGGGAGATGGGGAAGGCGTGTGAGAGAGGTGGGGGAGATGAGGAAGGCGTCTAAGAGAGGTGGGGGAGATGAGGAAGGCGTGTAGAGAGGTGGGGAGTTTAGGGAAGGCGTGTAGAGAGGTGGGGGAGTTTAGGAAGGCGTGTAAGAGAGGTGGGGAGATGAGGAAGGCGTGTGAGAGAGGTGGGGAGTTTAGGAAGGCGTGTAAGAGAGGTGGGGAGATGAGGAAGGCGTGTGAGAGAGGTAGGGGAGATGAGGAAGGCGTGTAGAGGTGGGGAGATGGGAAGGCGTGTGAGAGGTGGGGGAATGGGGAAGGCGTGTAAGACAGGTGGGAAAGATGAGGAAGGCGTGTGAGAGAATTGGGGGAGATGGGGAAGGCGTGTAAGAGAGGTGGGAAAGATGAGGAAGGCGTGTGAGAGAATTGGGGGAGATGGGGAAGGCGTGTGATAGAGGTAGGGGATATGTGGAAGGCGTGTAAGACAGGTGGGAAAGATGAGGAAGGCGTGTGAGAGAATTGGGGGAAATAGGGAAGGCGTGTGAGAGAGTATACAGGAAGTGGGAAACTTGTCTTAATATGTGTATACTCTGTTTCTCTCTCTGTTTCTCTCTCTGTTTCTCTCTCTCTCTCTCTCTCTCTCTCTCTCTCTCTCTCTCTCTCTCTCTCTCTCTCTCTCTCTCTCTCTCTCTCTCTCTCAGTATCTACAGTGAACATTGAAATTTGCTACGCACACTTTACGCCAGCAACGTCAGAGCAAGTTTGTCAGCGTATACGCACTGATAAAACACCCTATTTACCCCTCCAGTCTGGGTGGGAGTGGGCGGAAGAGAAAGAGGGTGATGGGGGGCGGGTTTGAAAGATCCCTCCTCCCCCCCCATCCCCGTGGAAAGGTCAATATACGCACTGGTAAAACAGCGTATGAACCCCTTCAGTTTATTGGTGGGAGGGAGGGAGGGGGATGGATGGGGAGGAGAGGGAAGGGGTGGGGGATGGACGGAGGGAGGGGAGGGGGGATGGACGGGGTAAGAGATGGGAGGGGGATGGACCGGGGAGGAGAGGGGAGGGGGATGGACGGGTGGAGGGAAAGGGAGGCGGTGCAACGGTCAATATACGCCCCTACGCACATACACACACACACACAAGCACCAGCAACAACAACAAAAATCTACAATTCAGTTTCATTGATTTGTGTGAGCAGAGAGAATTGTTGTTGTTGTTGTTCTTTGTTGTTGACTCAAACCCTTATGTCCCATGACGATAAACTCGATTTTTCTGTGTGTGTGTGTGTGTGTGTGTGTGTGTGTGTGTGTGTGTGTGTGTGTATTTTCCCCTCCCCCCTCCCCCTCTCTCTCTCTCACTTGTACTCGCTCAGTTGTACCTGCTTGGAGGGAGGAAACGGGAGAGGGGGGAGAGAAGAGGGGTAGGGGGTGGTCGGGTTTCAGCTCTTGGCACCGCCTTTTATCCCCGACTCAGCGCCAGGCGGTGCCAACTCTGCCTCGTTTTTCTTCCATATTAAAAATCTTGATCGCTGGGACCCAGAAATAGAGCCTGGGACTCCACCAGCTTTTTTTTTTTTGGGGGGGGAGGGGGGTGAACTGAATTTTGTGACGGTGTCAAATTCAGCTCGACTGTAACTTTAAATATTCGAAAATTATATTATATAATATTATACTGATTAAATTGATGTTGAAAATAATATAATAACTAATTTAATAATAATAATAATAATAATAATAATAATAATAATAATAATAATAATAATAATAATAATTACTAATAATAAGAGGTGTAGAGTGAGTGTTGAGTGCCAGCTTCCTGGCAGTGACACCGTCGTGCTGTGGGTTAGATGAGCACATCATTGACATGGGCACCACAGTGCCAACACTCACCTGTGCATCTCTAACGATTCAGGTGCCTCATTATCATGTGTAAGACGGTGCTGGCCAGTGTAACAGTACTACTAGTACGCCTGCTGTACGACCACACCTGCTGTACGACCACACCTGCTGTACGATCACCCCTGCTGTACGATCACACCTGCTGTACGATCACACCTGCTGTACGATCACCCCTGCTGTACGATCACACCTGTTGTACGATCACACCTGCTGTACGACCACGCCTGCTGTACGACCACATCTGCTGTACGATCACACCTGCTGTACGATCACACCTGCTGTACGACCACACCTGCTGTACGATCACACCTGCTGTACGATCACACCTGCTGTACGACCACACCTGCTGTACGATCACACCTGCTGTACGACCACGCCTGCTGTACGACCACATCTGCTGTACGATCACACCTGCTGTACGATCACACCTGCTGTACGACCACACCTGCTGTACGACCACACCTGCTGTACGATCACACCTGCTGTACGACCACACCTGCTGTACGACCAGGCCTGCTGTACGACCACACCTGCTTCACGGCCACACCTGTAAATACTGACGGCTGGTCTCTCTTGGCTACTCCCCCGTCAAGTCAGGGTAGTGGGTAAATGGTTCAGAGAACCGACAAGTTAATAAATGTGGAACATGTGGAACACTGGCTTCATCAGTCCAATACAAAGAAGAATAGTGAAGATCGGAAGGAGACTGAGGTAATCAGTCCCTCAACCTGCAGTCGATGTGATCAGTCCATCAATCTTGAAAAAACAAATACCATCAAGATTGATGGACTGATTATATCGACTCCAGGTTGAGGACTGATACCTCAATCTCCTTCCGATCTTCACTATCTTCTTGTATTGACTGATAACCACTGTGTGGCGAAACGTTTCCACAATATAGATACCCAAGTGTTGCACATGTGTCTAATTTATATATATATATATATATATATATATATATATATATATATATATATATATATATATATATATATATATATTATATATATATATATATATAAACAACCATACTCTACTCTCTCAATTCCCCTCCTCTCCTCCCCTCCTCTCCTCCCCTCCTCTCCTCCCCTTCACTCCTCTTCTCCACTCCTCCCTCCTCTCCTCCCCACTCCCTTCCATCACTCCCAAATATCACTACCTCCCTCTTCTTTCTTACCTCGACTTACCCCTCTCCCCACCCCCGTCTATCGTTCCCCTCACTCTCCTATTCCATCTTACTCTCCCCTCTCCCCATTCCTTGTTCCCCTGCCTCCCCACCACCCTGTTAAGTGTGCCTTTGTTCTGATGTATGTAGAGTATAGTACACTCCCCCTCGCTCCTCTATATCCCCTCCTTCCATCCCCTTCTTCCTCCCCCTTTCTTTCCCTTCCTCTATATACTTTCTCTTCTTCCTTCACTTCCACCTCCTCCTAAACATCCCCTTCCCCTCCCTCTTATTTGCCCTTCTCTCTTGCCTCCCCCTCTCCCTTGTTAAGTCCCTGCGGATGATAGTATACCTTACCCACATCATTCATAAATCATGCACCTGGTCTTTTCACCCAGTTTTACTCACCAAGCAGTACTCACCTAGCAGTACTCACCTAGGAGTACTCACTAATCAGTACTTAATTATTTTCACCTATATGTGGTTGCAGGGTTCGAATCCTGGTTCTTGGCTCATCCAGTTGTTCCTATCTGAGCTTGCAGGGGGGCAGGGGGGGTCGAATCTCGGCTATTGGCCTCTTCAATCGTATCATACTTACCTTTGAAACGCGGCATGCCTAGTTTAGAAACTGTACTCTGTTTCCGGTCGTCTTTGCCCTTCTCGGTTTCTGTAACTTTGCATTTTATGAGGGGTTGAATTCTAATAGCCACTTGTCAGAGGAATCCAGCAGCTCGTTCAGATCCATCGGTAGACTCTCTTGGTTTACTCCTGTTGGTATCCTCTTCATTACTTTCACATCGTCTGCAAACACGGACAACTCTAATTCAATTTATTATAGGTATATAAGTACCGTCAAGCACCTTAATTACTGGCGAGAGATGCATCATAATGAACACCTGGAAAATCCTATAGTGACTGGTTCCAAATCTGCACGCAGAAATCACTCCCTACGAAAGCAAAAGACTGGGCAGGCTGTGCTACATCCCCCCAATAAAAAGCAGGGGCTCCATGAGTACACTAAGAGAAAACACAATAAGTATCTAGGGCCCAAGACTGTTCAACGGCCTCTCATCACATAAGGGGGATTACCAATAAAACCCTTGGTTACCTTGAAGAGGGAGCTGGACAGACACCGATCAGCCGGGCTGTGGTTCGTACGTTGGATTCCTTGCGGCCAACAGTAACAGCCTGGTTGATTAGGCCCTGATCTACTGGGAGCCCTGGTCGAGGACCGGGCCACGGGGGCGTTGACCCCCGGGGCAACTTCCAGGTAGACTCCAGGTAAGAAAGAGTACTGGTTCAAGTACTGACCCTTGTGGAACCCCACTCGTCACATTCGCCCATCTCGACACTTTCTGACAGTAACTCGTTGTTTACCTGCCTATTAAGTATTCCTTGATCCACTATAGTGGCTTTCCCTCTGTGTGTGTGTGTGTGTGTGTGTGTGTGTGTGTGTGTTGTGTGTGTGTGTGGGTGGGTGGGTGGGTGAGGTAATAATGACAGGTGTGGCAGAGTTCAGGTATACACGAAGCCCAGGTCTTAGCCAACAGTCGGACGCTTGTGTTCCATTCATGGGTGGCCAGCAGGGTGGTACTGGTCCCTGGCTCACCATTCATGGGTGGCCGGCAGGGTGGTACTGGTCCCTGGCTCACCATTCATGGGTGGCCGGCAGGGTGGTACTGGTCCCTGGTTCACCATTCATGGGTGGCCGGCAGGGTGGTACTGGTCCCTGACTCATCATTCATGGGTGGCCAGCAGGGTGGTGGTGGTCCTTGACTCACCATTCATGGGTGGCCGGCAGGGTGGTGGTGGTCCTTGACTCACTATTCATGGGAGGCCAGCAGGGTGGTGGTGGTCCTTGACTCACCATTCATGGGTGGCCGGCAGGGTGGTGGTGGTCCTTGACTCACTATTCATGGGAGGCCAGCAGGGTGGTGGTGGTCCTTGACTCACCATTCATGGGTGGCCGGCAGGTTTGGTACTGGGCCCTGGCTCACCATTCATGGGTGGCCGGCAGGGTGGTACTGGTCCCTGACTCACCATTCATGGGTGGCCAACAGGGGGGTAATGGCCCCTGACTCACCATTCCGGAATGGGTTTGGCCCCGAGGGACATATATGTCGCTTTCTTATTGAGCTGAATTCTTAGATTCGCAGAGAGAGAGAGAGAGAGAGAGAGAGAGAGAGAGAGAGAGAGAGAGAGAGAGAGAGAGAGAGAGAGAGAGAGAGAGAGAGAGAGAGAGAGAGGGAGAGAGTAAGAGTGTTCCATGCACATGCAGAGACCAGGAAAGAAATTCAGAATGCTTTTTTCTCTCATTTGCAAAATCCAGACGGCAGGGCATACACTGAAGATAACAAATAACTGAGAGAAATATTGAAGTCGCAGTACGACTCAATGTTCAGCGAGCCATTAATCAGTCTATAAGGTAACGACAAACAAAAAAGAAGAGAGGTTTTCATGAACGGAACTCAAAGCACTGCCGACATATTCTCAGTTCCCGACGTAACGCTAACACTGACGGATTTCGAAGAAGCCATCGATAGCTGGCATACCCTTGCACTCTGCTCCAGGCCCAAACCTGTGGAATTCCGTATTCATATTGTGCCTTAAATATGCTATAGAGGAGCCAGGACACTGGAGTTATCCCACAGATGAATTTCCCTTGTTTACCTGGAGTATATCTGGAGAGGGTTTTGAGGGTCAACGCCCCCGCGGCCCGGTCTGAGACCAGGCCTCGTGGTGGATCAGGATCTGATTAACCAAGCTGTTACTGTTGGCCGTGTTAGATCCATCGGTAAAAGCTTACGTTTGTGGTCACAGTGGTGGTCCATGCTCACCTCCCTATGGTGTATAAATATACCTAGTAGCTGGATGAATCTTATTGTAGCCAGGTGGCCCAGCGGTTTACGCACTGGCCTGGAGTTTTACTACTCACTTGCCATGAGTTCTAACCCCACCTGTACTCTGGTTTATTTGCGATCACTTTATTACGATTTCGTGAGTTATACCATAGAAGTTCAGTGTGAGAGACTTAGGAGTGACAATGTCAGAGGATCTCACATTCAAGGATCACAACAATGTCACCATCATAACTGCAAGGAAAATGATAAGCTAGATCATTAGAATACGCAGAACAAGACATGTTGAGTTTCATAACGATTCTCTTTAAATCTCTTGTTATTTCTAGTCTAGAACACTGCCCTGCAGGGGAAGAGAATATACAGAACTGGAGAACGGACAGAGAACCTAAGCTGCACTTGAATGTTTAAAGTCCCTCGAAATGTACTCCTTGGAACATAGGCGAGAAAGATACATCATAATCAATACCTGTAAAATTTTGGAGGGATTGGTCCTAAACCCGCACACAGAAATCACTTTATATGAAAGAGAGAGAGAGACCTTTGGCAGACCAGGAACCTGGTCTGGGGCCTGTCTGGGGCCTGTCTGGGGGCCTGTCTGGGGCCTGTCTGGGGCCTGTCTGGGGCCTGTCTGGGAAGGGAGGCTCCACCTAAGTGAGGAAAAGAAGCATTGTTTTAACTCTTTGAAGCAAGAGCCACGATGATGAGAGAGAGAGAGAGAGAGAGAGAGAGAGAGAGAGAGAGAGAGAGAGAGAGAGAGAGAGAGAGAGAGAGAAAGAGAGAGTGAGTGAGAGAGTTCCACTGGTGTTTGATGGGTCGAGACGCTGTTTGTTTCTTTAGTGGTTAGTTGTTTGTGGCAGAGCTAGAGCAGTTACCCAGCCAGCCACTGAGTCAGCCAGCCAACCAGCTAGACAGCCAGCCAGCCACATAGCCAGCCAGCTAGGCAGCCAGATCCAGACCAGATCAGCCAGCCAGCAGTAAGCCAGCCAACCATGTAGGCCAGCCAGCACATAGCCACTTGCCAGCCAGCAATAGCAGCCAGCATCAGCACCATCAAGCCAGCCAACCACAAATAGCCACGTCCAACCACAATAGCTCAAGCCAGCCAGTCACATAGCCAGCCAGACATCCAGCCAGTCCGGCCAGTCAGCCAGCCACACATAAAGTCATGCCAGCCAAGCACATAGCAGCCGCTCACAAGCCAGCCAGCCATGCCAGCCACACAGCCAGCCAAGTCACATAGCCAGCCAGCCAGTCACATAGCCAGCCAGCCGTCACATAGCCAGCCAACCACTAGCCAGCCAGCCAGCACATAGCCAGCCACCATAAGCCACCAGCACATAGCCAGCCACCAGTCATACAGCCAACCACATAGCCAGCCAGCCAGTCACAAGCCGCCAGCCATACCAGCCAGCCATAGCCAGCCAGCCAGTCACATAGCCAGCCAGTCACATAGCCAGCCAGCCAGTCACTAGCCAGCCAGCCACATAGCGCCAGCCAGCACATAGCCAGCCAGTCACATAGCCAACCACAGCCAGCCAGCCAGTCACATAGCCAGATCCTGCCAGCCACCACATAGCCAGCCAGCACAAGCCAGCCAACCACTAGCCAGCCAGCCAGTCATAGCCAGCCAACCACAGCCAGCCAGCCAGTCACTACACCAACCCCATAGCCAGCCAGCCAGTCACATAGCCAGCCAGCACTGCAGCAGCCAGTCACATAGCCAGCCAACCAATAGCCAGCAGCAGTCACATAGCCAGCCAGCCAGTCACATAGCCAGCCAGCCAGTCACATAGCCAGCCAACCACATAGCCAGCCAACCAGTCACATAGCCAGCCAGCCAGTCACATAGCCAGCCAGCCAGTCACATAGCCAGCCAACCACATAGCCAGCCAGCCAGTCACATAGCCAGCCAACCACATAGCCAGCCAGCCAGTCACATAGCCAGCCAGCCAGTCACATAGCCAGCCAGCCAGTCACATAGCCAGCCAACCACATAGCCAGCCAGCCAGTCACATAGCCAGCCAGCCACATAGCCAGCCAGCCACATAGCCAGCCAGCCAGTCACATAGCCAGCCAGTCACATAGCCAGCCAGTCACATAGCCAGCCAGCCAGTCACATAGCCAGCCAGCCACATAGCCAGCCAGCCAGTCACATAGCCAGCCAGTCACATAGCCAGCCAACCACATAGCCAGCCAGCCAGTCACATAGCCAGCCAGCCACATAGCAAGCCAGCCAGTCACATAGCCAGCCAACCACATAGCCAGCCAGCCAGTCACATAGCAAGCCAACCACATAGCCAGCCAGCCAGTCACATAGCCAGCCAACCACATAGCCAGCCAGCCAGTCACATAGCCAGCCAACCACATAGCCAGCCAGCCAGTCACATAGCCAGCCAGTCACATAGCCAGCAGCCAGTCACATAGCCAGCCAACCACATAGCCAGCAGCCAGTCACATAGCCAGCCAGCCAGTCACATAGCCAGCCAGTCACATAGCCAGCAGCCAGTCACATAGCCAGCCAGCCAGGCTACACCACCCCAGGCAACAGTGGTCGTCAGGTGGAAGCATTAACCTTTGGCACTATTTATAGATTTTGTTAGTCCATCGGTCCACACGTAAGATGATGTGTCTGTGTCTATGTCAGTGTCTGTGTCAGTGTCTGTGTCTGTGTCTGTGTCTGTGTCAGTGTCAGTGTCTGTGTCAGTGTCTGTGTCTGTGTCTGTGTCAGTGTCTGTGTCAGTGTCAGTGTCAATGTCTGTGTCAGTGTCAGTGTTTGTGTCAGTGTCTGTGTCAGTGTCAGTGTCTGTGGCAGTTTCTGTGTCTGTGTTGGTGTCAGTGTCGGTGTCAGTGTCAGTAGTTATGTTTGCTTGGGTTGAGTCTCAGCTCCTGGTCCCCGTCTCGTAAACTACAATCATTGCCTATTTTTTTTCCATCCCTTATCGTACACCTACTCATGAAACTGCGCATGACGATTGCTGCCACCACTCCCCCCCTCTCCTCCTCCCCTCCCCCCGCATGTTCATCTGTGTGCATGCCTGTTTTTGTGTCCATATGTTCATCATTATGCAGGTGTATCTGCAGGTGCATGTGTTCCCTCAGGGTCTTAGGCCCTGACTTACGACCTGTGACCTTGACCTGTGACCCCCGGAACTCCTTAAAGATTAAACTTAATTGGGTGATTAAGCTTAACCGGGTAATTAACTTTTTAAATATTAGATAGTCACAGCTGTGCTTCTGCCAGACATCGACTGCGCATTTGTCAATGACAGATGCGCTCTCTGCGTATGCCCAGTGCGCTCCCGCTGTGAGTTGTGCGCCTACGGCTGGATGTCGCTGGAACACCTGTTGGGAAAACAGGTGTAGACGACGCACTTGTGTTCTTAAAACAGGTGTAAATGATGCCCCTGTGCCTTTTCAAGGTGTAAATGATGCCCCTGTACCCTCAAACAGGTGTAATTGATGCCCTGGTGTCATCAAACAGGTGTAAATGATGCCCCTGGGTCCTCAGAGACGACCCAGGGGCATCATTTACACCTGTTTGATGACACCGGGCATCATTTACCCGGGCCCTAAAAGGAGGTTAACGAGATGTAAATTATGCATCTGTACCCTCACGCAGGTGTAAACAGATGTAAATTATGCACCTTTTTACAGTCTCACACAAGTATAAATAAGTACAGATAATGCACCTATGCTCTCACACAGGTGTAAACAGGTGTAAATTATGCACCTGTACCCTCACACAGGTGTAAACAGGTGTAAATTATGCACCTGTGCCCTCACACATGTGTAAACAGGAGTAAATGATGCACCTGTGCCCCAAACAGGTGTAAACATGTGTAAATTATGCACCTGTGCCCTAAAACAGGTGTTGACAATCCTACCTGGTGAGATTTCTAGAGGTGCTCGAAGGGCGTTGTCAAGGTCACTAAAGGTCGTCAAGGTCACTGAAGGTTGTCAAGGTCACTAAAGGTCGTCAATGTCACTGAAGTTTGTCCAGGTCACTGAAGGTTGTCAAGGTCACTGAAGGTTGTCAAGGTCACTGAAGTTTGTTGTCAAGGTCATTGAAGGTCATTAAGGTTACTGGAGGTCGTCAAAGGTCACTGAAGTTTGTTGTCAAAGATGAGACAGTCAGTCCCTCAACCTAGGTGAAGACAGTAGATGACACAGTCAGTCCCTCAACCTAGGTGAAGACAGTAGATGAGACAGTCAGTCCCTCAACCTAGGTGAAGACAGTAGATGAGGCAGTCAGTCCCTCAACCTAGGTGAAGACAGTAGATGAGACAGTCAGTCCCTCAACCTAGGTGAAGACAGTAGATGAGACAGTCAGTCCCTCAACCTAGGTGAAGACAGTAGATGAGACAGTCAGTCCCTCAACCTAGGTGAAGACAGTAGATGACACAGTCAGTCCCTCAACCTAGGTGAAGACAGTAGATGAGACAGTCAGTCCCTCAACCTAGGTGAAGACAGTAGATGAGGCAGTCAGTCCCTCAACCTAGGTGAAGACAGTAGATGAGACAGTCAGTCCCTCAACCTAGGTGAAGACAGTAGATGAGACAGTCAGTCCCTCAACCTAGGTGAAGACAGTAGATGAGACAGTCAGTCCCTCAACCTAGGTGAAGACAGTAGATGAGACAGTCAGTCCCTCAACCTAGGTGAAGACAGTAGATGAGACAGTCAGTCCCTCAACCTAGGTGAAGACAGTAGATGAGACAGTCAGTCCCTCAACCTAGGTGAAGACAGTAGATGAGACAGTCAGTCCCTCAACCTAGGTGAAGACATTTAGATGAGACAGTCAGTCCCTCAACCTAGGTGAAGACAGTAGATGAGACAGTCAGTCCCTCAACCTAGGTGAAGACAGTAGATGAGACAGTCAGTCCCTCAACCTAGGTGAAGACAGTAGATGACACAGTCAGTCCCTCAACCTAGGTGAAGACAGTAGATGAGACAGTCAGTCCCTCAACCTAGGTGAAGACAGTTAATGAGACAGTCAGTCCCTCAACCTAGGTGAAGACAGTTGATGAGACAGTCAGTCCCTCAACCTAGGTGAAGACAGTAGATGAGACAGTCAGTCCCTCAACCTAGGTGAAGACAGAGATGAGACAGTCAGTCCCTCAACCTAGGTGAAGACAGTAGATGAGACAGTCAGTCCCTCAACCTAGGTGAAGACAGTAGATGAGACAGTCAGTCCCTCAACCTAGGTGAAGACAGTAGATGAGACAGTCAGTCCCTCAACCTAGGTGAAGACAGTAGATGAACAGTCAGTCCCTCAACCTAGGTGAAGACAGTAGATGAGACAGTCAGTCCTCAACCTAGGTGAAGACAGTAGATGAGACAGTCAGTCCCTCAACCTAGGTGAAGACAGTAGATGAGACAGTCAGTCCCTCAACCTAGGTGAAGACAGTAGATGAGACAGTCAGTCCCTCAACCTAGGTGAAGACAGTAGATGACACAGTCAGTCCTCAACCTAGGTGAAGACAGTAGATGAGACAGTCAGTCCCTCAACCTAGGTGAAGCAGTAGATGACACAGTCAGTCCCTCAACCTAGGTGAAGACAGTAGATGAGACAGTCAGTCCTCAACCTAGGTGAAGACAGTAGATGACACAGTCAGTCCCTCAACCTAGGTGAAGAAGTAGATGACACAGTCAGTCCCTCAACCTAGGTGAAGACAGTAGATGAGCAGTCAGTCCCTCAACCTAGGTGAAGACAGTAGATGAAACAGTCAGTCCCTCAACCTAGGTGAAGACAGTAGATGAGACAGTCAGTCCCTCAACCTAGGTGAAGACAGTAGATGAGACAGTCAGTCCCTCAACCTAGGTGAAGACAGTAGATGAGACAGTCAGTCCCTCAACCTAAGTGAAGACAGTAGATGAGACAGTCAGTCCCTCAACCTAGGTGAAGGCAGTAGATGAGGCAGTCAGTCCCTCAACCTAGGTGAAGACAGTAGATGAGACAGTCAGTCCCTCAACCTAGGTGAAGACAGTAGATGAGGCAGTCAGTCCCACAACCTAGGTGAAGACAGTAGATGAGACAGTCAGTCCCTCAACCTAGGTGAGACAGTGATGAGACGTCAGTCTCAACCTGGTGAAGACAGTAGATGACACAGTCAGTCCCTCAACCTAGGTGAAGACAGTAGATGAGACAGTCAGTCCCTCAACCTAGGTGAAGACAGTAGATGAGGCAGTCAGTCCCACAACCTAGGTGAAGACAGTAGATGAGGCAGTCAGTCCCACAACCTAGGTGAAGACAGTAGATGAGGCAGTCAGTCCCACAACCTAGGTGAAGACAGTAGATGAGGACAGTCAGTCCCTCAACCTAGGTGAAGACAGTAGATGAACAGTCAGTCCCTCAACCTAGGTGAAGACAGTAGATGACACAGTCAGTCCCTCAACCTAGGTGAAGACAGTAGATGAACAGTCAGTCCCTCAACCTAGGTGAAGACAGTAGATGAACAGTCAGTCCCTCAACCTAGGTGAAGACAGTAGATGAACAGTCAGTCCCTCAACCTAGGTGAAGACAGTAGATGACACAGTCAGTCCCTCAACCTAGGTGAAGACAGTAGATGAACAGTCAGTCCCTCAACCTAGGTGAAGCAGTAGATGAGACAGTCAGTCCCTCAACCTAGGTGAAGACAGTAGATGAGACAGTCAGTCCCTCAACCTAGGTGAAGACAGTAGATGAGGCAGTCAGTCCTCAACCTAGGTGAAGACAGTAGTGACACAGTCAGTCCCTCAACCTAGGTGAAGCAGTAGATGAGACAGTCAGTCCCTCAACCTAGGTGAAGACAGTAGATGACACAGTCAGTCCCTCAACCTAGGTGAAGACAGTAGATGAGACAGTCAGTCCCTCAACCTAGGTGAAGACAGTAGATGAGGCAGTCAGTCCTCAACCTAGGTGAAGACAGTAGATGAGGCAGTCAGTCCCTCAACCTAGGTGAAGACAGTAGATGGGCAGTCAGTCCTCAACCTAGGTGAAGACAGTAGATGACACAGTCAGTCCCTCAACCTAGGTGAAGACAGTAGATGAGACAGTCAGTCCCTCAACCTAAGTGAAGACAGTAGATGAGACAGTTAGTCCCTCAACCTAGGTGAAGACAGTAGATGAGGCAGTCAGTCCTCAACCTAGGTGAAGACAGTAGATGAACAGTCAGTCCCTCAACCTAGGTGAAAACAGTAGATGACACAGTCAGTCCCTCAACCTAGGTGAAGACAGTATATGAGACAGTCAGTCCTTCAACCTAGGTGAAGACAGTAGATGAGGCAGTCAGTCCCACAACCTAGGTGAAGACAGTAGATGAGGCAGTCAGTCCCACAACCTAGGTGAAGACAGTAGATGAGGCAGTCTGTCCCACAACCTAGGTGAAGACAGTAGATGAGGCAGTCAGTCCCACAACCTAGGTGAAGACAGTAGATGAGACAGTCAGTCCCTCAACCTAGGTGAAGACAGTAGATGAGACAGTCAGTCCCTCAACCTAGGTGAAGACAGTAGATGACACAGTCAGTCCTCAACCTAGGTGAAGACAGTAGATGAGACAGTCAGTCCCTCAACCTAGGTGAAGACAGTAGATGAGGCAGTCAGTCCCACAACCTAGGTGAAGACAGTAGATGAGACAGTCAGTCCCTCAACCTAGGTGAAGACAGTAGATGAGGCAGTCAGTCCCACAACCTAGGTGAAGACAGTAGATGAGACAGTCAGTCCCTCAACCTAGGTGAAGACAGTAGATGACACAGTCAGTCCCTCAACCTAGGTGAAGACAGTAGATGAGACAGTCAGTCCCTCAACCTAGGTGAAGACAGTAGATGAGGCAGTCAGTCCCTCAACCTAGGTGAAGACAGTAGATGAGGCAGTCAGTCCCACAACCTAGGTGAAGACAGTAGATGAGACAGTCAGTCCCTCAACCTAGGTGAAGACAGTAGATGAGGCAGTCAGTCCCACAACCTAGGTGAAGACAGTAGATGAGACAGTCAGTCCCTCAACCTAGGTGAAGACAGTAGATGACACAGTCAGTCCCTCAACCTAGGTGAAGACAGTATATGAGACAGTCAGTCCTTCAACCTAGGTGAAGACAGTAGATGAGGCAGTCAGTCCCACAACCTAGGTGAAGACAGTAGATGAGGCAGTCAGTCCCACAACCTAGGTGAAGACAGTAGATGAGGCAGTCTGTCCCACAACCTAGGTGAAGACAGTAGATGAGGCAGTCAGTCCCACAACCTAGGTGAAGACAGTAGATGAGACAGTCAGTCCCTCAACCTAGGTGAAGACAGTAGATGAGACAGTCAGTCCCTCAACCTAGGTGAAGACAGTAGATGACACAGTCAGTCTCTCAACCTAGGTGAAGACAGTAGATGAGACAGTCAGTCCCTCAACCTAGGTGAAGACAGTAGATGAGGCAGTCAGTCCCACAACCTAGGTGAAGACAGTAGATGAGACAGTCAGTCCCTCAACCTAGGTGAAGACAGTAGATGAGGCAGTCAGTCCCACAACCTAGGTGAAGACAGTAGATGAGACAGTCAGTCCCTCAACCTAGGTGAAGACAGTAGATGACACAGTCCCTCAACCTAGGTGAAGACAGTAGATGAGACAGTCAGTCCCTCAACCTAGGTGAAGACAGTAGATGAGGCAGTCAGTCCCTCAACCTAGGTGAAGACAGTAGATGAGGCAGTCAGTCCCACAACCTAGGTGAAGACAGTAGATGACACAGTCAGTCCCTCAACCTAGGTGAAGACAGTAGATGAGACAGTCAGTCCCTCAACCTAGGTGAAGACAGTAGATGAGACAGTCAGTCCCTCAACCTAGGTGAAGACAGTAGATGAGACAGTCAGTCCCTCAACCTAGGTGAAGACAGTAGATGAGACAGTCAGTCCCTCAACCTAGGAAGTCTTCAAACGCTGTAATTCTGTCTCTGCTTCATAGAACCTTAGAATTGACCATCTCTGAGCATTTCCTGAGTGTTCTAATGTGTTCTTTTCTAGTGTGTTCGAATATTATCTTTTCAGTTGACTTCCTCTAGTAGTTTAGGCAGTATGTTAGTAAGTGGTTGTCGTTGATAGTTCACTATTACACTCTTTGTCTTCTATTGTGCGTTGTCTTTAAATTATTTTGATTTTCAACGTCCCAGCTGTTGCACCATTGTCCTCTACTGTTGACCTGTTAAGTATCATCGCTGTGGGATCACACAGGTCCTCTGTTCCCTCTCTTAATAACCACGGTGTTGTGATTGTAAACCACGGTGTTGTGATTGTAAACCACGGTGTTGTGATTGTAAACCACGGTGTTGTGATTGTAAACCACGGTGTTGTGATTGTAAACCACGGTGTTGTGATTGTAAACCACGGTGTTGTGATGTAAACCACGGTGTTGTGATGTAAACCACGGTGTTGTGATTGTAAACCACGGTGTTGTGATTGTAAACCACGGTGTTGTGATTGTAAACCACGGTGTTGTGATGTAAACCACGTGTTGTGATGTAAACCACGGTGTTGTGATTGTAAACCACGGTGTTGTGATCGTAAACCACGGTGTTGTGATTGTAAACCACGATGTTGTGATTGTAAACCACGGTGTTGTGATTGTAAACCACGGTGTTGTGATTGTAAACCACGGTGTTGTGATGTAAACCACGGTGTTGTGATTGTAAACCACGGTGTTGTGATTGTAAACCACGGTGTTGTGATTGTAAACCACGGTGTTGTGATTGTAAACCACGGTGTTGTGATTGTAAACCACGGTGTTGTGATTGTAAACCACGGTGTTGTGATTGTAAACCACGGTGTTGTGATTGTAAACCACGGATGTTGTGATTGTAAACCACGGTGTTGTGATTGTAAACCACGGTGTTGTGATTGTAAACCACGGTGTTGTGATTGTAAACCACGGTGTTGTGATCGTAAACCACGGTGTTGTGATTGTAAACCACGGTGTTGTGATTGTAAACCACGGTGTTGTGATTGTAAACCACGGTGTTGTGATTGTAAACCACGGTGTTGTGATTGTAAACCACGGTGTTGTGATTGTAAACCACGGTGTTGTGATTGTAAACCACGGTGTTGTGATTGTAAACCACGGTGTTGTGATTGTAAACCACGGTGTTGTGATTGTAAACCACGGTGTTGTGATTGTAAACCACGATGTTGTGATTGTAAACCACGATGTTGTGATTGTAAACCACGATGTTGTGATTGTAAACCACGATGTTGTGATTGTAAACCACGATGTTGTGATTGTAAACCACGATGTTGTGATTGTAAACCACGGTGTTGTGACTGGAGTGGTGAAAGTGGTTAGTGGGTTGACGTGGTTAGTGAGGGTTGACGTGGTTGGTGGGGAGAGTTGACGTGGTTAGTGAGGGTTGACGTGGTTGGTGGGGTTCAATCCTGTTTGAGCGCCCACACGCAGGATGTGAATGTATAAGGCGAGTAGGTTCATAGATTCCTGACCCCTCCCCCCCCACGCGACCTCCGGTGGGGGAGGTCGGACGAGAAGGGAGTGAACTTCGGCCCCACCTTAGTTAGGGGGGGGGAGGAAAGGGTGAGGTGAGCCCCTATTGTGCCAGTCAGGTGAAGGTCATGAGTGGTATGACTGGAAGACAGGGGAGGGGGTGACGGGGGGAGTATGGGGGCATGAGGGAGAGAGTTAGAGGGGAATGAGGGAATGTGTGAAGGGGAACGAGGGAGAGTCAGGGAGGGAGGTACTTACACTGGATAGATAGTACCTCTAGCAGGTTACCTCCCTGGAGTCTACCTGGAGGGTCTTCCGGGGGTTAACGCCCCCACGGTCAGGTCCACGACCAGGCCTCCCGGTGGATCAGGGTCTGATCAACCAGGTTGTTACTGCTGGCTGCACGTAGTCTAATATACGAACCACAGCCCAGCTGATCGGTACTGACTTTAGGTATCTGTCCCGCTCCCTCTTGAAGGCAGCCAGGGGCCTATTGGTAATAACCCTTATGGCTGGTGGGAGGCTGTTGAACAGTCTTGGGTCCCGGATTCTTATTGTGTTTTCTCTTAGTATTCTCATGGCGCCCATACTTTTCATGGGGGGCTGGGGAATATTGCACCGCATGCTAAGTATTTTGCTTTCATAGGGAGTGACTTCTGTGTGCAGATTTGGGACCAGTAACTCTATATTTTTCAAGTGTAGATTATGACGTATCTCTTTCGGCTGCGCTCCAGGGAGTACAGGTCAAGTGACTCCAAGCATTCCCAATAATTAACGTGCTTGACGGAACTTATACGTGCAGTGAAGGTTCTCTGTACATTCTCTACATCTGCAATTTCACCTGCCTTGAATGAAGATGTTAATGTACAGCAGTATTCCATCCTAGAGAGAACAAGTGATTTAAAAAGGATCGTCAATGATTTGGCATTCCTTGTTTTGAAGGTTCTCATTATTCATCCTATCATTTTCCTGGCAGACGTGATAGTGACATTGTTGTGATCCTTGAAGGTGAGATCCTCAGACATTACCACTCCCAGGTCCTTCAGATTACTTTTCAGGAGTAGTTGAAATTGGTCTTCATTAAACATCATATTGTTTTCCGTTGGTCATTGGTAAACTTGGTTTATATCTTCTTGGATATTTAACGTGTTCTCAATGCAAGACAGTCTCATGCAGATCCTATTATCGTCTGCAGAGGATGACACGGTGCTATGATTTACATACGAGGATGAGGAACAGGATGGGGGCGAGTACTGTGCCTTGTGGGACAGAGCTCTTCACTATGGCAGCTTCCGATTTAACTCTGTTTACCACTATTTGTGTTCAGTTGGTTAGAAAGTTGAAGATCCATCTGCCCACTTTGCCAGTTATCCATTTAGCGCTCATTTTGTGTGCTACTACGCCATGATCGCACTTGTTAAAGGCTTTTGCAAAGTATGCATAACACATCTATATTAACAGCCTAGTTGATCATGACCTGATCCACCATGAGGCCTGGTCACAGACCGGACCGCGGGGGCGTTGACCCCCGAAACCCTCTCCAGGTATACTCCAGGTATACACAGTACAGTACCTCCAGCAGGTACTGGAGTTTCTTACACAGTAATTTCTCCGAGATATGATCCAAGAGAGAGAGAGAGAGAGAGAGAGAGAGAGAGAGAGAGAGAGAGAGATGCTACAACCAAAATAGTCGCCTCTTTACTTAATCATTCTTTACCAATTCTGGGTAAAAATAGAAATCACTGTAATTACTGAAGTTGTATCCATGGAAGTTGTCTTAAGTGTTCGTATGTGTGTGTCTGAGGACAATGACTGAGGACAGTGACCGAGAACAGTGACCGAGAACAGTGACTGAGGACAGTGACTGAGAACAGTGACTGAGAACAGTGACTGAGAACAGTGACTGAGAACAGTGACTGAGAACAGTGACTGAGAACAGTGACCGAGGACAGTGACTGAGTACAGTGACCGAGGACAGTGACTGAGTACAGTGACCGAGGACAGTGACTGAGTACAGTGACCGAGGACAGTGACTGAGGACAGTGCAGTTCATCTAGTAGTCACTGTCCTCACTGCTACAGGTAATGTTCACGTATTGTTCCCTAAGATCCTTTTTTCTTTACCCTCTCACCGAGTGGAACAACAAGGTCAACTCAAGGTCAGTCAAAGGTCATTCTGGGGGCCAAGTGATTTTTTGAGCCTCACGGCGCAAGTGTCACGGGAATTCTTTAAAGTCGTGATGAAGGTTCTTTTCTGCAATTTTGTTTTTGACGAGCAAGAAACGACCTAAATATTATTCCAGCACTACCAAGACACTACTCAAGCGTGATTGCACGACCAAGACACGACTTATACACGACTACATGACCAAGACACGACCTAAACACGACTGCACGACCAATACATGATCTAAACACGACTGCATGACCAAGAAACGACCTAAACATACTTCGGCACGACCAAGACACGACCTTACCATGACCACCTCTCGATCAAGACACGACCTAACCATGACCACTGCTCCACCAACACGACCTAAACATGACCACCTCTCGATCAAGACACGACTTAAACATGACCACTGCTCGACCAAGACACGACCTAAACATGACCACTGCTCGACCAAGACACGACCTGAGCCTGTGTACAGCACGAAAATGGATGGTGTGCCCGGTTTAAAGCCTATCTACTACACGAGGATCATTAAGGCTTCATGTCACCTGTTCACCACCAGTCAAGAAATCTTTAAAACCT
>WNWK01004341.1:107500-142682 GCA_009830355.1 Cherax destructor | reverse complement strand
AATTGTTGGGCTGGGTGTAGAGTTGAATTGTTGGATTATATGTAGAGCTGAACTGCTGAAGTTCATGTATTCAGCTGTGGCCTCGTCCTTAACATATACAGTATCATCGAGATCCAACACTGACGCTTGCCAGCTTCAGTTTCAGAGATCAGTAGCCAGAGAGCAGCGTGAGGGCGGCGCTCCGCCACAGTCCTGGTTTTAGATACCTGACGGAGTCGGTCTTGGACGCTGATACCTGACACTTATACAGCGTCACCGCAAGTCCGCCAGGGAAATATATAAACATCACTACCTGAGAGCGTAAGGTAAAGTTCCAGAGTTGTTGAGGTATGATCCCAAAGTAATTTCGTTTTTAATGGTTATTATAAATTAAATGAATCTAACTTAATGAAATACTACTAATTTTTTGTCATAAGAGGAAGAATTAGATACAGCAAATATGGCAGCTCTCTGTTTTTATTGTTCCTGGGTGACCTGTGTTGTAAGTTCAAGCTTTTGCTAAATAAGGCTCGTAGTGTTGAGTAATACATACTATATAGAACTGGAACAATATTTTAATAATAATAATAGATAAATTTTTCAATCGTAGATTATTTGTGTTTTTTCACGTTTCTTTATTGGTTATAATCATAACCATAATTTTTAAAGGAGTGAGGGGGTAACCAGCGGAAGGCCTCGGTCAGTTGACCAAAAGCTCCAGCTGCGGGTCATCATATGACTAAGACCCGCGTCAGGAAACACTTGTCCTGTTTCCTGACATTAGTTACCCAACCTAACCTCTACCCGGACATTTAATACTAAACAAACAAACAAACAAATTTTATTTCATTGCAGATTACATGGGTATCGGAAGTTACAATGTAAATTGAGTGCAAGGAGAGCCACTGACATGCCATGGCATTAGGGGCAGCTTAATCTAGTCCTTAAAAACTATGTCCTTAATATTAGAGAAATTTATTAAGTTTATTCTAGTTAAAAATTATTTTCAAAATTACAATATGATGAAATTTTACTGTTTAAATTATTATATAATGATATTAGATATTAGATTGTTACAGGTGTTAAGATTCTTGAATGATAATATGGAATTGAGATTATCTTAAGGAAAATAACATTGAGCATTTTTGACATTAACTTATAATATGAGTAGGGGGTAACATAATAGTAACATATTATTAAAAATTGAGATTATCGTATAGGAAAGTAACAATGAGCATTTTTCAAAGTAGTTTATAGTATGATCATTTAGTTTTGGGTGAGTAGGTGGTTTTTGAGTTGAGTCTTAAATTGATTTTCAGACAAGATTATCTTAATATTTACTGGTAATGAATTCCAGATTCTGGGGCCCTTTATGTGCATAGAATTTTTACATAGGTTGATATGAACACGGGGTATATCAAAAAGTGATCTGTGTCTTGTGTTGTGGTCATGGGTCCTATTAAAGTTGGTGAGGAGAGTTTTGAGCAGAGGGTTTATATTAGAGTGTAAAGTTTTATATATGTAGTAGGCACAAGAGTAAGTATGAATGTTCTTTACGGTGAGTAGTTTGAGACTTTTGAATATTGGTGGAGTATGCTGTCTAGAGTGGGAATTTGTTATCATTCTGACTGCGGCCTTTTGTTGTGTTATGAGTGGTCTAAGGTGATTTAACGTTGTTGATCCCCATGCACAGATTCCATAGGTGAGATACGGGTAGATAAGTGAATGATATAGTGCAAGGAGAGCTGATTGAGGTACATAATAGCGTATCTTTGATAATATGCCTACTGTCTTCGAGATTTTCTTGGAAATTTGTTGTAGTATATGTGTTTGGAATTTAAGGCTACTGTCAAGGTGGATTCCTAGGAATTTTCCCTCTGTGAGTCTTGTGATGGGTGTACCATTAAGTGTTATGTTAAGTGGAACATTTGTGGCTTTGCTTCCTGTCAGTGAGCCAATCACTGATTCATTACTGACGATCGTCCACTCTGCTGGTTGTCTTTAGTTTATAAAGTAATCTCAGATGAGGTACCTTGTCAAAAGCCTTTTGGAAGTCGAGGTAAATGACATCCGTGGAGACCTTGTTGAAAGGTTAGTGTCTGCAAGAACACTAACAGCATTATCCTTATGCTGCTGTTATTACCTTTTCTACTACTACTAATGCTACTGCTACTATTACTACTACTACAACTGATATTACTACTGTAACTGTTACTACTACTACAGCTACTATTATTAATACTACTACTATTACTATTACTGCTGCAACTACTGCTTCGTCCCCTCCACCTCACTCTCCCTCCTTCCTTCTCTCCGGGAAGACTGCCATAGCTGCTATCAGTCTATGCTGTCAGTAACGGAGGCAGGAGAGTGTGAAGGAGATTGTTAGAGGCGGTCTGATGCTGTGCTAGTATTGTTAGTAATGATTACTATCATGTTAAACAGTCATTTCCCCTTTCTAGAGACACCTTTCATGCAGAGGCGGCTCTCGATAAATGATTAATAGATTTTTCTAAATTCTATAATAAATAACAATATTAATAATATTACCTGGAGGGTATTCCGGGGATCAACGGCCCGGTAAATGATGGAGGCACGAAGTCCAACATATTAACCACAGCCCGGCAGTTGTGATGGTGGCACTGTTGTGATCTTTGAAAGAGTGAGATCCTTATACATTACCACTCCTAGGTGTGAGGACTGTTCTGGCTAAGATGATTAGTGGTCTAGTTTCCTTGTTCGTTCTCTACCTCGCTGTTGTGTGTGTTGGTCAGGCCATCTAGAGAGACGTTGTCAGTTTTTACACTAACCCAAGCCCCCAGCCAGGCTTGTCTTGTTTAATAATAATATCTTTATTTACTACAAGTACATGGTATACAGGCCTAGCTGACATCAATGACATACTACTATATAGAAAGCCGCTTGTTATGCTGAGCATTTCGGGCAAATTAAATCAGTTTTGTCCCAGGATGCGACCCACACCAGTCGACTAACACCCAGGTACCCATTTTACTGATGGGTGAACATAGACAACCGGTGTATGTAAACACTCCCAATGTTTCTACCCTCGCCGGGAATCGAACCCGGACTTTGCCCTGTGAAGCGAGAGCTTCAGCCACCAGGCCACGGGGCACCGTCAGTGACGTCACCCAATACTATCTAGCTTTATCAATTAGGTGATGTATTTTGTAAAAATAAAAATAATATTAATAATTATTATTATTATCTCACTCGCTGAAAGCTATGGCATGACGATCACCAGAGGATGTTGATGCAATGTTATGGACAGTGGTCCTTTCACTTGCTCTGTCTCAACTGACAGCCTCCCTTTCGACCGTAAGGGCTCCTGTTATCTGTCTTTGCCATGTATTTGTTCAGGACATTGAGGAAGAGCGTGTGATCAGTGTCTCAGAAATTGTCTCAGAGTTAGCTGAGGAAGAAATCCTTGGAGACTCCCGTAGAGTGAGTAAAAGTTCTTATCTCTCCCTCTTGGTCTTAATCTTGGTCTTCTCTCGTCTAATAGAAGACGTTGAAGAAGTTAAATCTCTGGCTACACACACACACACATTCACACACACACACACACACACACACACACACACACACACACACAAGCACACACACACACAAGCACACACACACACACTACCGAAACAGGGCGACTACCTGAGGTATGGAAGACAGCAAATGTAGTCCCAATTTTTAGAAAAGAGACAGACACGAAGCATTAAACTACAGACCAGTGTCACTGACATGTATAGTATGCAAGGTCATGGAGAAGATTATCAGGAGAAGAGTGGTGGAACACCTAGAAAGGAATAATCTTATCAACGACAGCCAGCACGGTTACAGGGACGGGAAATCCTGTGTCACAAACCTACTGGAGTTCTATGACAGGGTAACAGAAGTAAGACAAGAGAGAGAGAGAGGGGAGGGTAGATTGCATTTTCTTGGACTGTAAGAAGGCGTTTGACACAGTTCCACACAGATTAGTGCAAAAGCTGGAGGACCAGGCAGGGATAACAGGTAAGGCACTACAATGGATCAGGGAATACCTGTCAGGAAGACAACAGCGAGTCATGGTAAGTGGCGATGTGTCAGAGTGGGCGCCTGTGACGAGTGGGCCTCCACAGGGGTCAGTCCTAGGACCGGTGCTGTTTCTGGCATTTGTGAACGACATGACGGAAGGAATAGACTCCGAAGTGTCCCTGTTTGAAGATGATGTGAAGTTGATGAGAAGAATCCAATCGGACGAGGACCAGGCAGAACTACAAAGGGATCTGGACAGGCTGCAAGCCTGGTCCAGCAACTGGCTCCTGGAGTTCAACCCCACCAAGTGCAAAGTCATGAAGATTGGGGAAGGGCAAAGAAGACCGCAGACGGAATACAGTCTAGGGGGCCAGAGACTACAAACCTCACTCAAGGAAAAAAATCTTGGAGTGAGTATAACACCAGGCACATCTGAGGCGCACATCAACCAAATAACTGCTGCAGCATACGGGCGCCTAGCAAACCTAAGAACAGCATTCCGACATCTTAATAAGGAATCGTTCAGGACCCTGTACACTGTGTACGTTAGGCTCATACTGGAGTATGCAGCACCAGTTTGGAACCCACACCTAGCCAAGCACGAAAAGAAACTAGAGAAAGTGCAAAGGTTTGCAACAAGACTAGTCCCGGAACTGAGAGATTTGTCCTACTAGAAGAGGTTAAGGGAACTCAACCTGACAACACTGGAGGACAGTAGGGGTAGGGGAGACGTGATAAACTACTGAGAGGAACAACAACAAGGGGACACAGTTGGAAGTTGAAAACTCTGATGAGTCACAGGGATGTTAGGAAGTATTTCTTCAGTCACAGAGTTGTCAAGAAGTGGAACAGTCTGGAGAGTGATATAGTGGCGGCAGGATCCATACACAGCCTTAAGAAGAGGTATGGTAAAGCTCATGGAGCATGAAGAGTGACCTAGTAGCAACCAGTGAAGAGGCGGGGCCAAGAGCTGTGAATCGACCCCTGCACGGAGGGCCCGGGTTCAATTCCCGGCGGAGCGGAAACATTTCGAAGTGTTCCTTACACACACACACACACACGCACACACATACAACAGGCCTAGTGTCTAATCGACATGTGCCTAGGACAAAATGATAACTAACATACACAATCAGTTCTCAAGTGGGTTAACTCACGCAATAGTTCTACCAACATGCTCTTGTTTTACTGGAAGTCGACGCTTCTTACGGCACATTTTATAGACCATCTCTATTACCGGAAGTGAATGGGGTTTCTGGTGCACTTTTGCGTCGCTTATTTCCAGAATTAAATATGTGAAACATGAAGCAGGTGTTTCATAATGTTTCACTTCTGTGACGTTACAGATGTTATTGTTTGACATGTGTTAAGGAATAGCAGGCAACTCTGAGGTATATGTGTCTAGTGATATATACTTACATAAAAGTATAATAAAGCTCAAGAGACTTGATACTAGCAATGTTATTCACGGAAGTATACACAAATAACCCGCACATAGAAGAGAGGAGCTTACGACGACGTTTCGGTCCGACTTGGATCGAAGGTTATGACGTCGGGTCAGGAGCTGCAGCTCGACTCCTGGAAACATCAGAATATGACTTCATTACATTGATTGCTTCTGTTGTTTATTTGTCGCACTTCAAGACTTTTATTTCTCTTAAACAGATATGCAACTTTGCTGATGAATATTTTATTTTCCAAAGGCATGTATTGGTACTCTAAGTTTTATGAGATTGACTCGCTAACAGCCAGTCTAGAATTTTGCGACTCGCACACCGCGAGTTCAAGCCCCGCCCGTGGTATGGTTAGCCAGGGTCTTGTGAGTGAACCGGTCATCTGATCGTGTAAGCAGTGCCCAAGATTGGTACCTCTTCAGGTCCCAAAAATATTTGTTTTCCATATGTCAATATTTTCAGTAGTTTTTGAGATCCTCTTCACTGCTCGTAATATCTCCTTTTCACTTTAAATGTTTATATAATTTTACTTCGG
The DNA here is from genome assembly GCA_009830355.1 of Cherax destructor. Lineage (NCBI taxonomy): Eukaryota > Metazoa > Arthropoda > Malacostraca > Decapoda > Parastacidae > Cherax > Cherax destructor. The sequence goes on along the minus strand of WNWK01004341.1, from coordinate 136,685 downwards.
TTAAATCTTGGTTATTTTAGATAGTCTTTCAATTACATTAATATTATTAGTTTTACGGAAACAAAATCTATGTAAAAGTGATATGTTTATAATGAAGTTATATGTTATGTCTTATATAATTATCAATTTGTAGGAAATAAATCCAGTATGAAGCTAAAGAAATATTTCTTACATCCCAAGGGTTTGTCTCTCATCAGCCAGAGGTGTCCCCTGCTCCCTGGTCCTCTTAATTCAAAGTCTTTTCCTATCTGCTGATAACTTTTTCTCAACATTTTGTACATCTCAATCATGATTCTACTGAGTTGTTTTCTACGCCAGCGCAGTCTGGTCCATTAGTTTCAGCTTCGAACACGGTATTCTCGGTTCTCAGACTAATCTGCCTCAAATCTTTGGACCCTTGTGCAGTGGCGGACCTACATTTTTGGGGCCCTGAAGCATGAACTGGTATAGTGGCCCCTTCGCAACCCCTGCTCATACAGTTGACCCCAATTTTTTAAGCAAAGTGGACTAAAGTCGCTTCTGTGGCCCCTCAGGGATTAGGGGCCCCAGCTCTTCTGAGCTTCAGTACGGTCTTATTCAAGTAGGCGCTCCATACTGAAGTCATGTACTTAATTTATTTTTTGTCTAATATATATCGTGCATAATAAATTCTATATTCAAGCTTCTGAATTCTATTTCGAAGTTAGGTAGATAGTTTTGCTTAGGCCATTAAAGCAATTTCGTTTAGATAAACGTCTAGCGATGTGCTTTGTGTTGCATTTATTCGCAGATCTTTCCTTCCAATATTTAGTCTTTCTCTTCACAAACTATCCTGTGTTCGCTCTACCCTCACCTCTGATTACCTATTTGTAGTTACAGGAGCATCTACCTACCTGGAGGGTGTTTCGGGGGTCAACGCCCCCTGCGGCTTGTTCCATGACCAGACGTGGTGCAAAGTCTTCTGTATATAGTATAGTAGTTGTAGCATTCATAACTTGCCCTTGTAAACCATTTCATTGACCTAATTTGTTACTCTTCTTTTCTTTCCTTGTTTACAATTTGTTACTCTTCTTTCCTTGTTTACAATTTGTTACTCTTCTTTTCCCTTTTTTACAATTTGTTACTCTTCTTTCCTTGTTTACAATTTGTTACTCTTCTTTCCTTGTTTACAATTTGTTACTCTTCTTTCCTTGTTTACAATTTGTTACTCTTCTTCCTTGTTTACAATTTGTTACTCTTCTTCCTTGTTTACAATTTGTTACTCTTCTTTCCTTGTTTACAATTTGTTACTCTTCTTTCCTTGTTTACAATTTGTTACTCTTCTTTCCTTGTTTACAATTTGTTACTCTTCTTTCCTTGTTTACAATTTGTTACTCTTCTTTCCTTGTTTACAATTTGTTACTCTTCTTTCCTTGTTTACAATTTGTTACTCTTCTTTCCTTGTTTACAATTTGTTACTCTTCTTCCTTGTTTACAATTTGTTACTCTTTCCTTGTTTACAATTGTTACTCTTCTTCCTTGTTTACAATTTGTTACTCTTCTTTCCTGTTATTTTATTTTTTTTTTAAATTTTCTGTTGTCAGGTGATGAGGTTGTGATGCCTTCCTTCACAGTCCTCTCATATTCCTGTATAATTTTAAATTTGATTGTCATGTCAATTGTAAATTTTGTTATTGTTTATTAATTACGTATTTTATATACATGGCTTTCAAACTGACGACATTTTAAATACTTAGCTTTCAGTCTGACTACATTATATATACTCAGCTATCAGTCTGACGGGTGTGCTCAGCCTCTAATCTTAAAGGGGATGAATACAAACAGGAAAAAAAGCTTTCAATGAACATTATGCTAAAATAAATTTATATGATTGTTAAAGCTTTCACAAATCTAGATAGCATTGTTATTATTTCTTTAAAATAAGAGAAATGTGAATATTGCTTTACAGACTTTGTCGAAAAAAAGTGACATTTCACAGGAAATACGATATTCCTGCAGACGATGCCTCACCCCGTAGCTTGACTGCTAGGGCACTCAGCTCACACACTGAGGTGCGTGGTTCGATCCCCGGCACGGGTGGAAACATTAGGACGTGTTTCTTTAAGACACCTGCTGTCCATGTTCACTTAGCAATAAATTAGGTGCCTGGGTGTTAGGCGACTGGTGTGGGTAGAATCCTGGGGAAGAAATTAACCTAATTTGCGGGAAATGCTCTGCATAACAAGAGGCTTTCACCTAGGCCTGTATACCTTGTACATGTACTTGTAGAAATAAAGATTATTATTATCATTACTAAGAATATACACAGTGAGAGACAATCATCTCTCGGTGAACATATCCATGTTACATGTTCACTTAGTGAGTCATTACGTTACATAATGACACTATGTGACACTATGTAGCACTATGTGATACTATAACTGGAGTATACCTGGAGGTGTCGGGGGTCAACTTCCCCTACGGCCCGGTCCATGACCAGGCCTCGTGGTGGATCAGGGCCTGAACAACCAGGCTGTTACTGCTGGCCGCACGTAAACCGACGTACGAACCGCAGCCCGGTTGATCAGTTACTGACTTTAGGTGCCTGTCCAGCGCCTTCTTGAAAACAGACAGGGGTCTATTGGTAATCCCCTTTTGTATGTGACACTTTGTAACACTATATGGCATTGTATGGCACTATGTGACGCTATGTGACACTATATTACTATATGATACTGTGTGGCACTGTGTAACACAAAATGACACTATATTACACTGTGTGACATTATGTGGCTCTCTTTGACACTACATGTCACTAAATACAATGTTACATGTGACACTATGTGGCACTGTGACACTTTATAATACTGTGACACTATGTGGCACTGTGACACTTTATAATACTGGGACACTATGTGGCACTGTGACACTTTATAATACTGTGACACTATGTGGCACTGCCTGAGCGCCTTAAAAAACTTATTATTATTTATTAGACAATATCTATATTCGGGATTTTATGTTTACTGTCCTTTGGGTCAGCGTTGTGTAGATGAGGAGGATGTGTGTGTGTGTGTGTTTAGGTGATGGTGGGGTTAGTGAGATAAGATGTTTTTTGATGATTGTGTTGAAAATAGTGGCTGAGTCTGCAGTTCTGGAGTTTTCAGGTAGGGAGTTCTAGATTTTAGGCCCTTTAATGTACATTGAACGTTTGTATAGATTTAGCCAGACACGTGGAATGTCATAGAGATTTTTGTGTCTGGTATTGTGTCTATGGGTCCTGTCACAACTATTAGTTCAGGGTATGTGACACAACTGCCAGATGAGATTATGTAACACAACTGGCAGGTGAAATTATGTAACACAACTGCCAGGTGAGAGTATGAAACACAACTGCCAGATGAGATTATGAACCCAACTGGCAGGTGAGATTATGTAACACAACTGCCAGGTGAGATTATGTAACACAACTGCCAGGTGAGAGTATGAAACACAACTGCCAGGTGAGATTATGTAACACAACTGCCAGGTGAGATTATGTAACACAACTGCCAGGTGAGAGTATGAAACACAACTGCCAGGTGAGATTATGTAACACAACTGCCAGGTGAGAGTATGTAACACAACTGCCAGGTGAAATTATGTAACACAACTGCCAGGTGAGAGTATGAAACACAACTGCCAGATGAGATTATGTAACACAACTGCCAGGTGAGATTATGTAACACAACTGCCAGGTGAGATTATGTAACACAACTGCCAGGTGAGAGTATGAAACACAACTGCCAGGTGAGATTATGTAACACAACTGCCAGGTGAGAGTATGAAACACAACTGCCAGGTGAGATTATGTAACACAACTGCCAGGTGAGAGTATGAAACACAACTGCCAGGTGAGATTATGTAACACAACTGCCAGGTGAGAGTATGTAACACAACTACCTGGTGAGAGTATGGAAGTTAGCTTCCCCTAAATATGTCTTTCTTACCTTCGCTGTGGCGGTTATTTAAGTGATGTATGATCAGAACTATGCTCACCCCGCGCTCCTTTTCGTTCAGACTGATTTATATCGTTTGTCCTTAGAACCTGTACTCTGTTGTCGGTCGTCTTTGTTCTTCATTAGCTTCGCTTTTTCTGCGAACAGAAACACCTCTACCTTGATTTCTTATATCTTGGTTCAATTCTTATATTTTAGTTCATTACTGACCCCTATTGAGCCCCGCTTGTCACAACTGCTCATTATGACGCCTCCCAGACACTTGTTGCTTCCTTTCTGTTAATTATTCCTTGATTCACTGCTAATCATGACTGCTTTTCTAACTTTATTTACCAGTCTTTTGTGAAGTACTGTATCAAACAGGAATACATTTGGATACATTAACCGAACCTCTTCGGCAACTGTTGCGGCTTCCTACCTAACATGATGGTTAGGTAGTTAACCTGCCGGCCAGTAGTACCACTGGGTACGTCATCAAACCCAATGTGGGGACTGCTGAGCCGGCCTGACGGATAGTGTGTTCACCAGACTCTCACAGACAACACCTGCTGGTGACAACTAGGCTTTACTAACAGTATTCACCAGACTACACCTGTGTGAGAGTCCACTGAGTTTTGACGGCCTCAGAGTTGCTGTTGGCCTCACTCAGCTCATCTGATACTGCTGGACTTTGTTCCTGCTGGCTTGACACACACCTGCTGGACTTTGTTCCTGCTGGCTTGACACACACCTGCTGGACTTCGTTTCCTGTTGGATAGCATATGAGTGTCGTGTGAGACACAGAGAAGGGAGTGTCGTGTGAGACACAGAGAAGGGAGTGTCGTGTGAGACACAGAGAAGGGAGTGTCGTGTGAGACACAGAGAAGGGAGTGTCGTGTGAGACACAGAGAAGGGAGTGTCGTGTAGACACAGAGAAGGAGTGTCGTGAGACACAGAGAAGGGAGTGTCGTGTGAGACACAGAGAAGGGAGTGTCGTGAGACACAGAGAAGGGGGAGTGTCGTGTGAGACACAGAGAAGGGAGTGTGTGAGACACAGAGAAGGGAGTGTCGTGTGAGACACAGAGAAGGGAGTGTCGTGTGAGACACAGAGAGGGTCGTGAGACCAGAGAAGGAGTGTCGTGTGAGACACAGAGAAGGAGTGTCAGTGTGAGACACAGAGAAGGGAGTGTCGTGGAGACACAGAGAAGGGAGTGTCGTGTGAGACACAGAGAAGGGAGTGTCGTGTGAGACACAGAGAAGGGAGTGTCGTGTGAGACACAGAGAGGAGTGCGAGACACAGAGAGGGAGTGTCGTGTGAGACACAGAGAAGGGAGTGTCGTGTGAGACACAGAGAGGGAGTGTCGTGGACACAGAGAGGAGTGTCGTGTGAGACACAGAGAAGGGAGTGTCGTGTGAGACACAGAGAAGGGAGTGTCGTGTGAGACACAGAGAAGGGAGTGTCGTGTGAGACACAGAGAAGGAGTGTCGTGAGACACAGAAGGAGTGTCGTGTGAGACACAGAGAAGGGAGTGTCGTGTGAGACACAGAGAAGGGAGTGTCGTGTGAGACACAGAGAAGGGAGTGTCGTGTGAGACACAGAGAAGGGAGTGTCGTGTGAGACACAGAGAAGGGAGTGTCGTGTGAGACACAGAGAAGGGAGTGTCGTGTGAGACACAGAAGGGAGTGTCGGACACAGAGAAAGTGTCGTGTGAGACACAGAGAAGGAGGTCGTGAGACACAGAAAGGAGTGTCGTGTGAGACACAGAGAAGGGAGTGTCGTGTGAGACACAGAGAAGGGAGTGTCGTGTGAGACACAGAGAAGAGTCGTGAGACACAGAGGGAGTGTCGTGTGAGACACAGAGAAGGAGGTCGGTGAAAGAACAGCACAGAGAGGGAGTGTCGTGTGAGACACAGAGAAGGGAGTGTCGTGTGAGCCAGAGTAGTGTTTTATAGAGAAGGTTGTTGAAGGTATTGTGTGTAAGTTTACAGTGTTGGTAATAACAGGTGAAGGTGTAACACGGACAGTCATGTAACATTAATAATGTCATGTAATGTCAAGGTAATGTCGTATGACAGTGAGAAGGCGTGTCGTAACACAGAGTCAAGGGTGTCTGTGACACGGAGAAGTAGGCGTGTCATGACAATAAGAATACTAGTGTCATGTGACACGGAGAAGTAGGTAGGGTCATGACTACGTTATTGTAACATGTGATATATATATATATATATATATATATATATATATATATATATATATATATATATATATATATATATTTGTACCAAAGAAATACAGATGTAATCTATTGTGATATTGAATACCAAAGAATCTTTGTTTATATACTAAAATATACTATAGTAAAGATTATAAACTTTAATGCTTATTGTTATTCCGAACTCTCCCATATTACAAAAACACTAGTAACTGGCTGAATTTGATATTCAACTAGTGAATACTGTAATAGCAACAAAATCTAAGTCAAATCTACAGTATCAAACTCCTTCCATCAATCCAAAAATATGTAGTCCACTCATCCCTATCCCTGTCACGCCTAACTCTCCTAAACTTGTCATATAACTAGTAAATTTGAGCGACAGGATTTACAATCTCTAAAACCATACTAGTTGTCGTTTATGAAAGCACTCCTTCTCATGTGTTTCCCCACTCTTCTCTTAATAATATTCTCCATAACCTTAAATATTATATATGTCGGTGTCACTGGCATGTAGGTTAATGCTACCTGTCTGTCCCCTTTCAAAAATGTAAAGGATTCATTCACTGTTTTCCAGAGCTCTGGCAGCTGCACAGTTACAACTGACTTATTGAAAAATCCACTGAAAGTCTGGTCCCACTGACTGGGAGGTATTTAGCTCGCTGAATAGTTTCTTCATCACTTCTCTCGTTGTGTGTATTGTGTCCGGTACTTGTTGGTGCACTCTTTACCACTGACTCTTTCGTGATATTCCTCTTGTCTTCTTTCTGATGTTGCTGTATAACGAATGTGACTCAGCTGTGTCATTCTCAAATTGTTGCTCAGCCTCTCATTTATGTACATTCATTAAAGGGCAATGTGGCAGATGTTGCAGGTGTATGGAATAGGAGGTAGGTTACTGAAAGCAGTGAAGAGTTTTTATGAGGATAGTGAGGCTCAAGTTAGAGTGTGTAGGAGGGAAGGGGACTATTTCCCAGTAAAAGTGGGCCTTAGACAAGGATGTGTGATGTCACCGTGGTTGTTCAATATATTTATAGATGGGGTTGTAAGAGAAGTGAATGCGAGGGTCTTGGCAAGAGGTGTGGGGTTAAAAGATAAAGAATTAAATACAAAGTGGGAGTTGTCACAGTTGCTTTTTGCTGATGACACTGTGCTTTTGGGAGATTCTGAAGAGAAGTTGCAGAGGTTGGTGGATGAATTTGGTAGGGTGTGTAAAAGAAGAAAATTGAAAGTGAATATAGGAAAGAGTAAGGTGATGAGGATAACAAAAAGATTAGGTGACGAAAGATTGGATATCAGATTGGAGGGAGAGAGTATGGAGGAGGTGAATGTATTCAGATATTTGGGAGTGGACATGTCAGCAGATGGGTCTATGAAGGATGAGGTGAATCATAGAATTGATGAGGGAAAAAGGGTGAGTGGTGCATTTCGGAGTCTGTGGAGACAAAGAACTTTGTCCATGGAAGTAAAGAGGGGAATGTATGAGAGTATAGTTATACCAACACTCTTATATGGGTGTGAAGCATGGGTGATGAATGTTGCAACGAGGAGAAGGCTGGAGGCAGTGGAGATGTCATGTCTGAGGTCAATGTGTGGTGTGAATATAATGCAGAGAATTCGGAGTTTGAAAATTAGGAGGAGGTGCGGGATTACCAAAACGATTGTCCAGAGAGCTGAGGAGGGGTTGTTGAGGTGGTTCGGACATGTAGAGAGAATGGAACGAGACAGAATAACTTCGAGAGTGTATAAATCTGTAGTGGAGGGAAGGCGGGGTAGGGGTCGGCCTAGGAAAGGTTGGAGGGAGGGGGTAAAGGAAGTTTTGTGTGCGAGGGGCTTGGACTTCCAGCAAGCATGTGTGAGCGTATTTGATAGGAGTGAATGGAGACAAATGGTTTTTAATACTTGACATGCTGTTGGAGTGTAAGCAAAGTAACATTTATGAAGGGATTCAGGGAAACCGGCAGGCCGGACTTGAGTTCTGGAGATGGGAAGTACAGTGTCTGCACTCTGAAGGAGAGGTGTTAATGTTGCAGTTTTATAACTGTAGTGTAAAGCACCCCTCTGGCAAGACAGTGATGGAGTGAATGATGATGAAAGTTTTTCTTTTTCGGGCCACCCTGCCTTGGTGGGAATCGGCCGATGTGTTAATAAAAATAAAAAAATTAAAGGCTTTTCTGCTTGCTTCTCTCTTCTCTGGTGCTCTTTGCTTTCTATATATTTTTCATCCTCTTGTATATCTAGGGTGATCCATGCATGCTAGCTTGTGTGGCTCACCCAAGACACAAGAACCACAAGTAGTTATGAGGCCTACAACATTAGGCATAGACAGTGTGCCCCACGGCCTGGCAGGTGCTTTGGTATGACATCTCACTAAGCTGTTCGGCTGTATAAGCAACTCGCATCTTCGTAACTCCGGGGATTTACTCAACAAGGACATCAACATCAAAAATAGAAAATTAGACAGCCTAGATGTGACTTCTCTTTCCTCCAGAGTTCCCACAGACCAAGACATTGAATCATTACGCCACAAGCTAATACTGGACAAGGGCCTTCCTGAACCTTCCCAAGATTTTGTGAAATTAAGTGGATTCTGAATGTACTTTAATTGCTCTTCTTACGGCAGTTCCTTTAACAGATAAAAATTCGGCATGGCCATGAGTTCCCCAATTAATGCCGGTCTGGTTAATCTGAATATTGAATAAGTGGTGACCGAAAGATTTTCCAACTTCAAACCCAAAACAGCCACATGGCTTCGCTACCTAGATGATTTTCTTTTTGTTGTCCCCAAAAGACTCAGCCCAGACCAACTAAAAAAAAAAACTCAACAGCGTGAAACCGCCTTTTCAATATACTCTAGATGAGGAGGTTAATGATAGACTTCCCTTCACGACGTAATTCTCATTAAACAAGCCATTCATCTCAAATTCAGAGTACCGAAAAGTGACCAACAACAATGGCTTGATACTCTATTACTGAGACCACGACCAGAGAACAAAATAAGGCGAACTCATTATCATCTTTTTACGTGTCTACTGGATCTGGAGTCCAGAATATCTGGAGGAGGATACAACATTCTTAAGACATCTTCCAAACGCCAAAAATCCTGCACACATCATCCGGGACTTCTGGAAGCATGCGTAAAAAATCTTTACTTTACGGAAACCAGACAACAACACAGAGAAGACTCATCCTTTCTATAGGCCAGACAGAAGAATATATTACAACCACAAACGCCAAGAACAACGTAAGTGTTGCCACTATTACATCCATCATAATTGAATTCTTAACCAGGCAAAAGGACCACCGTCAGGATCATGACAAAGCAGGTGTGTAAATTATTCCATGTGGCGGTTGTGACCACAAATACGTGGGAGAGACAGATCATAGCCTACAATTCAGGTGGTAAGAACACCAGCGTGTCTGCAGGACTTGCAACATGAATAATTCCAGCGTGTTACATAGGGACCTGACTGCACACCTGGTGTCTTGCAAGGACCCCCACCTGGTCATAAATAAACTGGACAATACGCGACGCGGATGCGTGGAAGTGGAGGTGTCTCGGACACAAGCTACAATCCAACAGAATCACTTCAGCAAGCAAACAAGGGAACGGGTGGGTCTTGAACCCATGGCAAGTAAGTCCTAAATCATACCCGTTCCGTGGTTTGTTTGCAATCGTATTACGAATTCGTGAATTACTTCAGCTAAACTTGCAACCCAAGTCATCTTACATAAAGAGGTTATAGGTAGACCCAGGGCAGTGCTCCCGTCTTGCAGTTCGCCCACACAGTGACCTCGTTGACCTGACCGCTTATCTGACTACGCTTGAATAAATATTCTTGTTGTGTATCCATGAGTTTTGACTGGAAAAATAATTTCACGGGCGAAACGTCTCAATAAACTTCCTTACTGAAACGACAATTAGATTTGATTCAGATTATCTTAACACGTGCTAAGTGTGCTAATGTAATTTCACATTAATGTATTGCATTATTAAAAATTACGCTTATATCTAAATGTTAATATATATGTTAATGTATTGAATGTACACGTTGTGCTGTTTAATGTACACGTCGCACTGTTTAATGTACACGTCGTACTGTTTAATGTACACGTCGTTCTGTTTAATGTACACGTCGTTCTGTTTAATGTACACGTCGTTCTGTTTAATCTGGACTCGTGAACCTGATCTTTAAAATAATGATCGTTTAACCAACTCTTATTTATTTTTCATATTTTTCATAGCTTCGGAGAAGTGGATAAAAAAGCTTCAAGGAAGAATATTTGGATTTCTTCCATTTGAATATTCCACTTCTCCTACCACCCAATCTTTTCATTACTTTTTTTTTGCCAATAGATATATTTTATTACATAATATGGTGCAAAAGAATTAAGAGATACAGTGTTGATATAAAGATGTCATATACAGTACAATATATATATATATATATATATATATGTCGTGCCGATTAGGTAAAACTGGTCAATTAGCAAGAACTCATCTAAAATTAAGTCCTTTCTAAAAATTTCTCTTATACGTTTGAAGATATATTTTTGTCATTTATATTAATGTAAATATTTATAATTTTGTACCAAGAGAAACTTTGAAAACCTACCTAACCTTATTACAACAAGCGCAATTTAATTTAGCCTAACCAACTAAATATATTTTAGATACGTTAACATTAATTGAATAATAAACAAACACAATGAAATATTTTTTTCGTTATGTTCAGAATGATTTTGGAAATTATTGCATACACAAATTTTCACTTGTCTTATATGGCAAGGTGAGCGTTGCTATTTAAGCCAAAATCGCAAGTTTTACCTAATCGGCACGACATATATATATATATATATATATATATATATATATATATATATATATATATATATATATATATATATGTCGTGCCGATTAGGTAAAACTGGTCAATTAGCAAGAACTCATCTAAAATTAAGTCCTTTCTAAAATTTTTCTTATACGTTTAAAGATATATTTTTTTCATTTATGGTAATGTAAGAATTTATAATTTTGTACCAAGAGAAACTTTGAAAACCTACCTAACCTTATTACAACAAGCGCAATTTAATTTAGCCTAACCCAACTAAATATATTTTAGATACGTTAACATTAATTGAATAATAAACAAACACAATGAAATATTTTTTTCGTTATGTTCAGAATGATTTTGGCGAAATTATTGCATACACAAATTTTCACTTGTCTTATATGGCAAGGTGAGCGTTGCTATTTAAGCCAAAATCGCAAGTTTTACCTAATCGGCACGACATTATATATATATATATATATATATATATATATATATATATATATATATATATATATATATATATATATATATATATATATATATATATATATAAGGTTAGGGGATTTAGTTCTGTTTTATAATGTAAAATGGGCCAGATTGGATTAGGATGGTTAGTTGTTGTTGATGCATCATACTCCATTAATTCTAGTGAATATAACTATCAATTAATAAGGAAATACAGACAAACATTTTACGCTTAAGAAAGTTAGTTGTGTTTTACACTGTGACTTTAAACTCATGATATATTTACATGAGAACTCGTTTACAAACAATCTATTCTCGTGCTAACTGTTAATTTTCCCTAAAAACCTGAGTAATAATATTGTTCCTACTCTCAAATATTTAAAATAGTTAATAACACACTGGGCTCATAAATCACGTTAACAATGTATTGAGTGTACCCTGTGTCTGTCATCATACACAGCGCTGTGTAATGCTGGACTCGTGTCCCTGTTCTCTGGCAGTTTTGATATTTACATTGCTGTTATTATCCAAAGTGAGTCTGCATGAAGTACTCATTTAAGAGTGTTGACATAGTCAACTATGGTCCAGTTCATGAGTCAGGCTTCCTGTTGATTGGTCGGTTGAGTTTGAGGCTTATCGACTATACGAAGGGTCGTTAAGGTTACATGTACCCTGTTCGTCACCAGCTTATATACAGCGACGGTAGGGAACCTTTACTGCACATATAAGTTCCATCAAACACCTAAACTACTGGGAACGTCTGGAAGCACTTGACTTGTACTCACTGGAGCGCAGGCGAGAGATATATATTATAATCTACACCTGAAAGATTCTGGAGGGACTGGTCCCTAATCTGCACACATGTAATACTAGATGAGTTTCTGAGCGTATCCATGGTCGTGTGAGTTGTAGTGGACGTAGCGTCGACCATAGAGACGCATGAAGTCAGTCGGTCTAAGAGATCATTACAGTGGCAGACTTGGTCAACGCTGGTGTTGATCCCGGTGCTGCTGTTGCTGCTTTTCCTCCTGAGCCTTCTGTTATTCCTGCTTCTGTTGCTGCTGTTGCTGCTGGTGCTGTTGCTGCTGCTTCTTCCAACGAGTGTCTCTGGTTTCTCATCCCTGCTGAATCTGCGGTCACTTTTATTACAGACTTGAAAGGTATTCATCCATAATTTTGATTTTGTGAAGATAGTTGTATCTTGTTGGTATCAGCTAAGTAATGCTTACCCATGGGATGTTAGTCCCATTACCTTCACACAAACAATTTTGATTGTATCAAGATGTCTGTGTGAGCATGTGTTTGGGCGTGGGTATAAGCGTTGGTGTTGCTGTGGGTGTGAGTGAGAACGCAGGCGTTGGTGTGGGCGTACCTACTTAGTGTGGTGCCATAAAGGAAGTATATGTCTGCAGGGTCTACGAAGTGAATCCGAGATCTGCAGGTGGTGGTTGCCCTCCAGTGTTACCACAGAGATAGATCGTGGTGGAGACTTAAGTGTTTGACATGAGAGAGACGGTTTATGAGAGCTTAGATAGAAGCTGAATACTCAGTTGAACCGCAAGGATATTAGGAAATTTTTCTTTCGTATAAGAGTAGCACTTAATAGAAGAAATTCCATTTCTTCATGACGGATTATATTTTGCATTATATTTCATGAAGCCGTAAATCCGTGTGAGTCGTTTAGCGAAGTGGATTGTGGACACTAATCATTCCTTTGTCTCTCACCAGTTTAACTTTTAATGAAATGTCTCGCAAAGGTAGTAAAAAAATAATAGAACAAACTCAATGAAGAAAGTTCTCAGATCAGATTTCCCTTCCTGATGACTGCCTTACCTGGAGTATACCTGGAGAGAGTTTCGGGGGTCAGCGCCCCCGCGGTCATGTCTGTGTCGCTCACACAAAAAAGTCGCAGATCTTAAATTGCTTTTAGAAAGTAATCACATTTTATCTTGGAGATAAATTAAAATATAAAATATTGGGCTCTTTCTACTTATTAAGTTATCTATTACAGTACTTATCGTACTATGTACTACTTTTTGTTAATACAATTTGTGTTATGGCGCTTAGTTGTGAAGACGTTTCGCTCCCCAGGGACTTATTCAAAACAAAAAGAGAGGATCAAAACATGGGTATTTACAAGGGCTGGAGAGATATGTCCCGAGGTGAAGGAATAAGGTGACATGTGAGCAGCCAGACGAGTGAGGGTAAGAGATGACAGTATCAGGTACTGGGAGGAGCAGCCAGACGAGTGAGGGTAAGAGATGACAGTATCAGGTACTGGGAGGAGCAGCCAGACGTGTGAGGGTAAGAGATGACAGTATCAGGCACTGGGAGGAGCAGCCAGACGAGTGAGGGTAAGATATGACAGTATCAGGCACTGGGAGGAGCAGCCAGACGAGTGAGGGTAAGAGATGACAGTATCAGGTACTGGGAGGAGCAGCCAGACGAGTGAGGGTAAGAGATGACAGTATCAAGTACTGGGAGGTGCAGCCAGACGAGTGAGGGTAAGAGATGACAGTATCAAGTACTGGGAGGAGCAGCCAGACGAGTGAGGGTAAGAGATGACAGTATCAGGTACTGGGAGGAGCAGCCAGACGAGTGAGGGTAAGAGATGACAGTATCAGGTACTAGGAGGAGAAGCCAGACGAGTGAGGGTAAGAGATGACAGTATCAGGTACTGGGAGGAGCAGCCAGACGAGTGAGGGTAAGAGATGACAGTATCAGGCACTGGGAGGAGCAGCCAGACGAGTGAGGGTAAGAGATGACAGTATCAGGTACTGGGAGGAGCAGCCAGACGAGTGAGGGTAAGAGATGACAGTATCAGGTACTGGGAGGAGCAGCCAGACGAGTGAGGGTAAGAGATGACAGTATCAGGTACTGGGAGGAGAAGTCTCATTGAACTTCGGAGATTGTGAATGATCTTGAGTCTTGATTAATGTTATTAGTTGTGGTTATGAATGAGGATTTTAAACACAATCTGCTGCGACGTAGATCATGCAGCAGTGATACCAAGTAACATTATGACGTAGATCATGCAGCAATGATACCAAGTAACATTATGACGTAGATCATCCAGCAGTGATACCAAGTAACATTATGACGTAGATCATCCAGCAGTGATACCAAGGAACATTATGACGTAGATCATCCAGCAGTGATAACAAGTAACATTATGACGTAGATCATCCAGCAGTGATAACAAGTAACATTATGACGTAGATCATCCAGCAGTGATAACAAGTAACATTGCGACTTTCTTTTATGATAATTCTTATTCTGAGAAGTTCATAAGTGGTTCCCAGTGTTTGTGTGTAGAGTGAATGCAGGAAAACAAACACAAGAGGGACAAGAGCTGTAGACCAGCAGCTTCAATAGGCACAGATGCTACAGAACAGCACCCTAGAAAGGCACAGAATATTAAAATCAACACCCTTCGGAGGTACAAGAGCTGTAGGACAACTCTCTCAAGAAGCACCGGAAGTTAAGTACTCGTACATCACTCTCAAGAGGCGCAAGATATGAAGATCAAAACCTTGAAGCTGAAGATCAAAACCTTAAAGCTGAAGATCAAAACCTTGAAGCTGAAGATCAAAACCTTGAAGCTGAAGATCAAAACCTTGAAGCTGAAGATCAAAACCTTGAAGCTGAAGATCAAAACCTTGAAGCTGAAGATCAAAACCTTGAAGCTGAAGATCAAAACCTTAAAGCTGAAGATCAAAACCTTGAAGCTGAAGATCAAAACCTTGAAGCTGAAGATCAAAACCTTGAAGCTGAAGATCAAAACCTTGAAGCTGAAGATCAAAACCTAAACAAAGAAGTTGTACTTTAAATTAACATTTTCAAGAAGAGAAGAACTGTAGATCCAGAGCCTCAAAAAAGGCCCAGGAGCTGTAAAGCACCCTCAGGAGATACTGAAAAAGAAAACTGGCAAGAGCTTCAGACCAAAGACTTAAGAGTCACAGGAACTGTATCTCAACACTCACCAGAAACAGTGGAACTGTAGATCAACAACCACAAGATGTAGAGTTGTTGTAGATCAACAACCACAAGATGTAGAGTTGTTGTAGATCAACAACCTCTGGAACTACAGTTGTTGTAGATCAACAACCTCTGGAACTACAGTTGTTGTAGATCAACAACCACAAGATGTAGAGTTGTTGTAGATCAATAACCTCCGGAACTACAGTTGTTGTAGATCAACAACCTCCGGAGCTACAGTTGTTGTAGATCAGCAACCTCCGGAACTACAGTTGTTGTAGATCAATAACCTCCGGAACTACAGTTGTTGATCAACAACCTCCGGAACTACAGTTGTTGTAGATCAACAACCTCCGGAACTACAGTTGTTGTAGATCAATAACCTCCGGAACTACAGTTGTTGTAGATCAACAACCTCCGGAACTACAGTTGTTGTAGATCAACAACCTCTGAAACTACAGTTGTTGTAGATCAACAACCTCCGGAACTACAGTTGTTGTAGATCAACAACCTCTGGAACTACAGTTGTTGTAGATCAATAACCTCCGGAACTACAGTTGTTGTAGATCAACAACCTCTGGAACTACAGTTGTTGTAGATCAACCACCTCCGGATCTACAGTTGTTGTAGATCAACAACCTCCGGAACTACAGTTGTTGTAGATCAACAACCTCTGGAACTACAGTTGTTGTAGATCAACAACCTCTGGAACTACAGTTGTTGTAGATCAACAACCTCTGGAACTACAGTTGTTGTAGATCAACAACCTCTGGAACTACAGTTGTTGTAGATCAACAACCTCTGGAACTACAGTTGTTGTAGATCAACAACCTCTGGAACTACAGTTGTTGTAGATCAACAACCTCTGGAACTACAGTTGTTGTAGATCAACAACCTCCGGAACTACAGTTGTTGTAGATCAACAACCTCCGGAACTACAGTTGTTGTAGATCAATAACCTCTGGAACTACAGTTGTTGTAGATCAACAACCTCTGGAACTACAGTTGTTGTAGATCAACCACCTCCGGATCTACAGTTGTTGTAGATCAACAACCTCCGGAACTACAGTTGTTGTAGATCAACAACCTCCGGAACTACAGTTGTTGTAGATCAACAACCTCTGGAACTACAGTTGTTGTAGATCAACAACCTCTGGAACTACAGTTGTTGTAGATCAACAACCTCTGGAACTACAGTTGTTGTAGATCAACAACCTCTGGAACTACAGTTGTTGTAGATCAACAACCTCTGGAACTACAGTTGTTGTAGATCAACAACCTCTGGAACTACAGTTGTTGTAGATCAACAACCTCTGGAACTACAGTTGTTGTAGATCAACAACCTCTGGAACTACAGTTGTTGTAGATCAACAACCTCTGGAACTACAGTTGTTGTAGATCAACAACCTCTGGAACTACAGTTGTTGTAGATCAACAACCTCTGGAACTACAGTTGTTGTAGATCAACAACCTCTGGAACTACAGTTGTTGTAGATCAACAACCTCCGGAACTACAGTTGTTGTAGATCAACAACCTCCGGAACTACAGTTGTTGTAGATCAACAACCTCTGGAGCTACAGTTGTTGTAGATCAACAACCTCCGGAACTACAGTTGTTGTAGATCAACAACCTCCGGAACTACAGTTGTTGTAGATCAACAACCTCCGGAACTACAGTTGTTGTAGATCAACAACCTCCGGAACTACAGTTGTTGTAGATCAACAACCTCCGGAACTACAATTGTTGTAGATTTCAGTGGTCCTCAAACTCTTCAGCACATCGTCACCTTCATGAACTTTCAAATTGTTCATCGTCACCTTCATGAACTTTCAAATTGTTCATCGTCACCTTCATGAACTTTCAAATTGTTCATCGTCACCTTCATGAACTTTCAAATTGTTCATCGTCACCTTCATGAACTTTTAAATTGTTCATCGTCACCTTCATGAACTTTCAAATTGTTCATCGTCACCTTCATGAACTTTCAAATTGTTCATCGTCACCTTCATGAACTTTCAAATTGTTCATCGTCACCTTCATGAACTTTCAAATTGTTCATCGTCACCTTCATGAACTTTTAAATTGTTCATCGTCACCTTCATGAACTTTCAAATTGTTCATCGTCACCTTCATGAACTTTCAAATTGTTCATCGTCACCTTCATGAACTTTCAAATTGTTCATCGTCACCTTCATGAACTTTTCAAATTGTTCATCGTCGCCTTCATGAACTTTCAAATTGTTCATCGTCACCTTCATGAACTTTCAAATTGTTCTTCTTCACCTTCATGAACTTTCAAATTGTTCATCGTCACCTTCATGAACTTTCAAATTGTTCATCGTCACCTTCATGAACTTTCAAATTGTTCATTGTCACCTTCATGAACTTTCAAATTGTTCATCGTCACCTTCATGAACTTTCAAATTGTTCATCGTCACCTTCATATTTATCATATGAAAATAATTAAATAAATAGTACTTTAATAGTACTACGAATAATAATAATAATAATAATAATAATAATAATAATAAAAATAATAATAATAATAATAATAAAAATAATAATAATTGCTTCATAAAAAAATAGGTAATATTTACATTATGGAAAATATAAGATTTAAGATGAATATATAGAGAATCACCAAGACTACTGATATCTGATAACTGACTGGTGAGGTTTAGTCGTAAGTCACCATGTTCTTCCAGTTTCAGTTAGTTTCTCTGGTTAGAATTGCATTTGGATGGCTAAAACCACCTTCGACCATCTGTGAACTTGGATGGCTTGAACCACCTTCGACCATCTGTGAACTTGGATGGCTAGAACCACCTTCGACCATCTGTGAACTTGGATGGCTAGAACCACCTTCGACCATCTGTGAACTTGGATGGCTAAAACCACCTTCGACCATCTGTGAACTTGGATGGCTAAAACCACCTTCGACCATCTGTGAACTTGGATGGCTAAAACCACCTTCGACCATCTGTGAACTTGGATGGCTAAAACCACCTTCGACCATCTGTGAACTTGGATGGCTAAAACCACCTTCGACCATCTGTGAACTTGGATAGCTAAAACCACCTTCGACCATCTGTGAACTTGGATGGCTAAAACCACCTTCGACCATCTGTGAACTTGGATGGCTAAAACCACCTTCGACCATCTGTGAACTTGGATAGCTAAACCCACCTTCGACCATCTGTGAACTTGGATGGCTAAAACCACCTTCGACCATCTGTGAACTTGGATGGCTAAAACCACCTTCGACCATCTGTGAACTTGGATGGCTAAAACCACCTTCGACCATCTGTGAACTTGGATGGCTAAAACCACCTTCGACCATCTGTGAACTTGGATGGCTAAAACCACCTTCGACCATCTGTGAACGTGGGAAAGCAAGTAAATATGGCTCGGCCATTTCGCAAAGCCAGGGGTATATAACAACAGTATCTATATTGTTCCAATATTCACTTAAGCTTTTACTTCTGAACAATGATTTAGCTTCGAGATTCATAGTCATATCAATGTTCTTCTTGCAATTGAGAGTCAATGTCTGCATTTTGTTAAGACTCCAGTCCTGCGCGAGCATTTTCTCCGGGAAAGTAGAGTAATTTGCCACAATAATACATTAATAACCCGCACATGGGAGAATTAAACTTATGACGACGTTTCGGTCCGACTTGGAACATTAACTGGTGAATGGTGACTAATAAATGGTCCAAATCGGACCGAAACGTCGTCATAAGATTCTATGTACGGGTTATTTGTGTATTGTTCCAGTCATGGTATTGTGCCTTCTGGTTCTTCACAATAATTTACTTAATATACCTAATAAATTAACACCTGCAACAATCAATAAAAATCAGAACATTTTATCAGGCAAGATACGACAGCACTGAAAGTTTGAAGCCAATTTTAAGAACCATTCTCAAGTTTCTGCAGGGAAACCTATTTCACACTTTATTAAAATAGGTAAAATGGGACTTACACAGCACAAATGTATTGCGAGCAGTGAAGAGGTAGTTTGAGGTGGTCAGTCCCTCAGCCTGGAGAAAAGTTTTGCTCCATAGTCTTCAAGGATGATGGACTGATGACATCCTCTTTACATCTCCACTGTTGCCTCTGTATTCGACTGAAGAAGCCCCTACTGTGTCGGTGAAACGTTTCCGAATAACGTTACCTGTTGCATATGTGTTTTATCATGAACCTTTGAAGTAGATTCATGAGCATTGTAAGTTTGAAGCCTTTCAGAAGTGGCATTCTTTAGATGGCTCATGGAAAAAACACACAATTTTTAAGAGAAATCTGAAAGTTGGCATCAGCGCAATGCAACAACGCGATAACATTCCCAACTTTTTTTTTTTCTAAGTTTGAGGCCGATCGGAAAAAATAACGTAAGTAAGTTACAGCAAGGTATATGCAATTTTTATTTCGTGAATTTACAATCTACGTCTGCCTATCCTAAATTGTGTCGGAAGTTTAGAGGTTATCAGAAGAAGCGTTCTCGAGGTATCAGAGGGAAATCTAGGGTAAAAAGAGAGAAGAAAGAAAATACAAGTTGTTTTATATTGGTGGACCCAATTTCGAAGCACCGCTGCATTGAAATTGGGTCCATCAATTTAAAACATCCTGTATTTCATGAATTTCTATTGATATCCCCCTATCAGGGGATACCCAATAAGATATTAAATACTATAATAAAAAATTCCAACCAATTAACAAAATGGGAAGGCATGACTCGCGTTGTGGTGTGTGTTCAAACTGTATTTGCTTTATCAATAAGTTAATTTTAAACGGTGTTTGTGGTCCAGTTTGCAGTTGCGTGCTGACTGTAACTAAGGTAAACTAAAAGCAAAAAATTACCAACAATTTAAATATATATTGCATTTTTTTTCTTTTCACTAAAAGTCAGTCTTGGATAAACATGATTAAATTTCACTGTTGTTCATGTTTAAAGTGTTAAGTAGTGAACGTAAGTGTTAAGTAGTGAGCGTAAGTGTTAGGTTAGGTAATATTTGTCAGGAAACAAGAAAAGAATTTCTTGACGCGGAGCGTTTGGTCATCTGACCGAGACCTTCCACTGGCTTACCCCTCCACTCCTTTAAAAATTAGGGTTATGATTATAATCATTCTTATATAATAGTGTAAGTGTGATAGCCAGATAAGTCTTCATAACAGTATGTGACTTTTATATAAAAAGTAAATTATCAGAGACGATACAATACTTTTGACGACTCAGAAAAGACGTAGCAACAGCTGATGTAGACGTCTGTGAAGATG
Organism: Cherax destructor; assembly: GCA_009830355.1. NCBI lineage: Eukaryota > Metazoa > Arthropoda > Malacostraca > Decapoda > Parastacidae > Cherax > Cherax destructor. Next base: position 115,981 of record WNWK01004341.1, on the reverse strand, counting down.
TAATAATAAAGACAGTTGAAAGTGAGCTCAGAAGAGAGCAAGATAAAGACAGTGTGGATGATTGAGCATTATATTGGACGTAACAATATGAAGGCAGTGAATACATTTTGATAATTGCGAGTGAATTTGTTAGCATGTTGGCTTATAGTGAATAATGTATACGTTGTGACAAATGTTTATATTTTTCAGAGTTTGGTGTTGATCAATAATCATTCTTACATTGTACTTAATAAAAAAAATAGTTATTGCTTCTATATTTTTGGGGAAAATTTATTGTACATATTATTAATAGATACAAGACAATTTACGTCTCTAGTTGAAAAAATTAAGCAAAATTTGCATGGGAACATTTTTACGTTTACAATATAAGACTTGAGGTAAATATTGTCCGAAAATGTTCATTAAAAAATGTTATAATTTACTCTTCATTTAAGCTCACACTGTCCTTTATTTTTTTATGTAGACGCTTTCATTATTGTTTATTTTCACGTTACCTAAGAGAAGCATAGGTACGTAACCTAGTGAGGGAAAAGTGTTATTAATTAAAACCTGCAGCAAGATATTCGGACACATGCCTCACCAGCCGGGGTTTCTACTCTCTGTCGATCGAGAGACATGCCTCACCAGCCGGGGTTTCTACCCTCTGTCGATCGAGAGACATGCCTCACCAGCCGGGGTTCCTACCCTGTGTCGATCGAGAGACATACCTCACCAGCCGGGGTTCCTACCCTGTGTCGATCGAGAGACATGCCTCACCAGCCGGGGTTCCTACCCTGTGTCGATCGAGAGACATGCCTCACCAGCCGGGGTTCCTACCCTGTGTCGATCGAATATTCCACCTCGTCAAGCCAACAGTGTTTTAAGTCAGGTGTTAATTTCAGCTTTAACATGGTTTAAATGCTCTGGCAGCACTTTCCTCGTTTTTATAACTCATCGTTGTGACTAGAGGTAAACCGGTTAGCCAAATTTGAGTCCTAAAGGAGGGAAGTACAGTGCCTGTACTCTGAAGGAAGGCTGGGGATACTGTAGTTTAGAGGGGCATCTGAACTGTAATAACTGTGCTCCTCTGGCAAGACAGTGATAGAGTAATGGTGAAATGTTACTTCTTTTTTCGGGTCGCCTTACCTTGGTGGAAGAAGAAAATGATGTCCAACCAATGAGAAAGACAGTTAAGTGTATAGGTAATTTCATATTAAACATATTAGACCATCTTTTTGAAAACATATAAATGGAGGAACACTACAAAAACCACCCTCCCTCACATATATACATTTGTCCAACAAAAGAATAAAGTTCAAGACAATAAAACCCGTCATTTTTAGCCACTTCAATTTAAAGTTAAGAATTTTGTTGCTTGTAACAATTTAAATTTCAAAATTTGTTCCAGTTCTAGTTCTAATCTTTTCATTTTTCAGATATACCCTTCAGTAAATGATTATACTCTCAGCATTGGCTTATGTGTGACATTTTTAATTATTATATATAATTTCTCAGTATAAACATGGTATTGCTTTTCCGTTACGTTTCTCTTTTGTTTTGAATTACATGAAAATTACAAAAAGGATCCAAATGAAACTTATTTAATTTTTACTTATTTATTTATATTTATATATGTCTGGCTCACGAAAATGTGCAAAATATACGATGTGGCTCTCGTAGTGAGGTGTTTGGAGACCATACGACGTGGCTCTCGTAGTGAGGAGTTTGGAGACCATACGACGTGGCTCTCGTAGTGAGGTGTTTGGAGACCATACGACGTGGCTCTCGTAGTGAGGTGTTTGGAGACCATACGACGTGGCTCTCGTAGTGAGGTGTTTGGAGACCATACGTTGTGACTCTCGTAGTGAGGAGTTTGGAGACCACTGATCGAGGAGATCAATTTCAGATAAGGAAAATTTCCTAATAACGAGGCTAAATGGAGAGAGGGAGAAAGGTTGGGGTGTTTTAGATTTGGTCTGAGGAGGGAGACAAGAGGTCCAATTCCTCGGATCAAGAGCCCTTTCGCCTCTACAAAGGCCATCATTCAATCGTTGATGGGGCCTTTTAAATATAATATAAACAAATGTTGCACTCACCATTTTCACTTTTTTTGTTACATCTCATACAACAGTAGCTTCTGTTAGTGTGTTTATCATACCTACGTCCTGTTGTTGCAACTCGTACAACAGTAGCTTCTGTTAGTGTGTTTATCATACCTACGTCCTGTTGTTGCAACTCATACAACAGTAGCTTCTGTTAGTGTGTTTATCATACCTACGTCCTGTTGTTGCAACTCGTACAACAGTAGCTTCTGTTAGATAAGTGTTTATCATACCTACGTCCTGTTGTTGCAACTCATACAACAGTAGCTTCTGTTAGTGTGTTTATCATACCTACGTCCTGTTGTTGCAACTCGTACAACAGTAGCTTCTGTTAGTGTGTTTATCATACCTACGTCCTGTTGTTGCAACTCGTACAACAGTAGCTTCTGTTAGTGTGTTTATCATACCTACGTCCTGTTGTTGCAACTCGTACAACAGTAGCTTCTGTTAGTGTGTTTATCATACCTACGTCCTGTTGTTGCAACTCGTACAACAGTAGCTTCTGTTAGTGTGTTTATCATACCTACGTCCTGTTGTTGCAACTCGTACAACAGTAGCTTCTGTTAGTGTGTTTATCATACCTACGTCCTGTTGTTGCAACTCATACAACAGTAGCTTCTGTTAGTGTGTTTATTCTTCTTACCTCCATCTTTCGTTCAATCACCAAATTATGTATTTCGTCGCACAATGAGTTAATTTTAAAATGTTATTTTAATAAAAGAAGAATACATTAATATGAGCAACGTTAGTTTAGGTCACTTGATGCACCAAGTAATGACCTTCATCAGTGCAACAGCAAGGCTGGGGGACTGATTACCTCAGACCCACTGTCTGTCGAAACGTTTCCACAAATCTTGCACAAGTGTCTCATTCTTCAACAGCAATGTTGCTTGTGTTGGCGTGGACGTGGGTGTTAAGCAACCTCAGTGTTGGAGCTACGAACTACAAAGTTCCGGTGGGAGTGGCGACGGAGTGCATCCCTTATATGCAGATGATTCTTCAGAACTATACCCAGGTGACGTATAGAGCAGCCTCCGAGATCGTGTGTGCTGCCATCTGTAAACAAAAGCTCTCCCTTCAGTACCGCTTCACCGGTGAGTAGCCACGAGCCACAAGCATACAATCACAATACCGTGGCCCACAAGCATACAATCACAATACCGTGGCCCACAAGCATACAATCACAATACAGTGGCCCACAAGCTTACAATCACAATACCGTGGCTGGAACAATGCAAAAGAAATCCACAATTTTGTATGGAGATTTTAGACGATGTTTCAGTTTGTCCGGAACTATTTTAAAGGTGTGAAATAATGGCCTACAAACGTCGTCTAAATTTTCCTCCCCTAACTGTGGATTAGTTGTGAATTTTAAGTTATAATAAATTGATGTCGAACAGTATGGTATAAAGCTCGGTAACTGAAACCGACAAATTCGTTTAATAAAACGTTTCGGTGATCAAGGTCCCAGGACAGAAACGTTTTCTAATGAGACATAATGTTTGCTGACGTATCTTTTTAAACCATGTCGAGAAGTATAAATAATTCACTAAGTGTGGAAATGGACGCCACTAGTTACAAAGAAAGTTCTCAAATAGTGAGTAAGTTTGTGATTGTGAAACAGTCAAGTTAATTAATGGAAACCTGAACTGAGAGAACGTTTCGCTTGTTGCCAAAGCTTTCTCAACTCTGTATAGAACACATGGTAAGCACAGGTATTTAAATTCGTGAGAGATGACAAAGAGACGTAAGGAACGAACTTGACAAGTGAGGAGGGCAGTGTGTGTCGGGGAGCGTGTGAATCAGTAGTCACCACAACTGACAGCTTCCCTGGTCCTGGGTGACAGAGCAGATTCTGTGCATCTTTTGTTCTTCTTTATTTTTCTCAGGCAACCATACACATCACTTAATCTCCTGAGTATCTGTTTTCTCGTGGCTTATTACTGAGCACTTACAAGTGTTTATTAAAGTGTAATAAACTCTTGTCAATGCTCAGGAGAATAATTGATGTATATATTTAAAGCCCCTTTCTGGGATCCTCTTCAGCAGATCTGGTGAAGAGGAACCCAGAAGGGGGTTTCTGTATCGAAGTGGCTTGCTGACCAAGTGTTTTAATGTAAAAACAGACACCTGTTGTTTATATTTAGGCTGTGTAACAGTGATCGTGTGCGCCAGTGGATGAATCTCTCACCATCACCACCCTTACAGTGAAACCCTTCGCTACAAAAGGCACATTTAGGTCTCTTAGCATTCTTACCGACTTTAATCTCACGTACAGGACACCGGTTCTTATCTTCCACAAGTATAGTCAACAGGTCCGTCAACACAATAAAATTTTTAAACTGTCTGTGGAAACGTCAGAGGGTACTACTATTACCACTACTACTTCCACTACTACTACCTCATTGCTTCTGCCACTGCTGCTACCACTAAAACTACCACCTCATTGCTTCTTCAACCAATGCTGCTATTACTACTACTACTACTTTTACTACTACTATTATTACTGCTACTACTATTACTTCTATTATTACTACTTCTACCACCTCATTGCTTCTTTTACCACTGCTGCTACTACTACTACTATTACTACTACTGCTAATACTATTACTTCTACTGCTGTTACTATTACTACTACTACTGGTGCTGCTGCTACTACTACTACTACTACAACAACTACTACTACTACTACTACTACAACAACTACTACTACTACTACTACCACCACCACCACCACCACATCTTCCATGTTGGAGTTCATGGGTTCGAACCTAGAACGTTACTTCTTCCTTAACTCTCCCGCCTCCTGTCCTATCTTCTTTCTACTTTTCTCGCTCAGTTGTGACTTGAGGGAGAGGCTGAAGGAAATGAACCTGACGACCTTTACAAAGAGAAGGACAAGGACACACAAAATTACAATATATAAAATCTTAAAAGGAATTGGTAGATGAGACAGGGACGGACTGTTCGAATTAAGAAGACTAGGATTAAAGGTTGAAAAGTGGAATGACATAGACGAGGCAGTGGTGGAGACAATGCACAGCTTCAAGAGTAGATATGATGAGGCCAAAAAAGGCCAGAAATCAGTGATGCCGATAAAAGGAGTCTAGGAGGCGGGACCAGGAGTTAAGTGCCAACCCTAGCAAACACAACTCACAATATAATTATTATTATATTCATGGGGTAGAATTAAACCATACAATCCTTTGGGAAAGGATTGCACGGTTTAATGATTTGGGTAAAGAAAGTAATAAATTCTTATCCAAGAAACAAGGAGGGGTTGCTCCAGTTCCTTGCATCAAGAGCCTTTCACATACAACTGAATTAATGTCATGTTCCCAGCTTCCAACAGCACCTGCACGGTGGAAGGGCAAGATATGGTTGCTGCCTCTGACGTCCTCAACTTCGTCCCTGTCATGAAGCCACCCATCTTGCAAGAAGTGGCTCTTGGTAAACAAACCTACGCTTGTGATTATAATAACGTGTACGTATAGACTAAGTATTTATGTTACTACCCTTGTGATAAGCAAACGGTTGTCATTACTGAAGCAAAATGTAGTTTGTGGTGTCCCGTTTTCATATCTAATTTGTCATAAATATTTTATGTCTTTGCCATACACTGTTGAACACAAAAACCTCCTAAAGTTCATTTCACTCTTCAGTTAGTCATCTTTTTTTGTAGAGAAATATTTCCTCTAATATTTCTCAATGATTTTTCTGTAATCCAAAATGTAGTCCTTCCAAACCATACCACGTGTGGGGTTAGAACCCGCGATCAGAGTCTCAAAACTCCAGACCGTCGCGTTAGTCCTTTCACTTCTTAATTCCCAACAACCTTACTATCAATGTTGACGAGATCTACGTTGTACAAGAATGGTATACAATACCAACAAGATGAAATTAAGACACATGTGCAACATCTGGGTATCTTTATAGTAACGTTTCGCCCTCCAGTGGCTTTATCAATACAAAATCCTAGATCTACGTTGTGTGGGAATATACCTAAAAATACTAATTTCAGCATAAAAACAGAGAACAAAAAGGCACAATACTGTAACTAAAGTAATGCACAAATAGAACAATGAGACACTTGTGCAACATTTTGGAATCTTTATTGAAAAAAACGTTTCGCCACACATTGCTTTCAGCAGTCCAATACAAAGAAGAAAGGTGGAAAAAGAGGAGGAGTTTGAGGTAATCAGTCCCCTCACACTGGAGTCAATATGTTCAGATCAGTCCATAACCAGCACTAGGAACGCCTTAAACTTTTGAATATTTATTCGTTGGAGCGGAGGAGAAAGATACATGAAAATATATACCTAGAAAGTACTCGAGGGCCTAGTCCCAAATCTGCACAATGCCATAACATACTGGAGTGTTAAGGTATAATGGCCCTTTCTGACCCTCAAAGGGTATTTGAAAGGACCAATCCTCCTCATAAGAAAATATAGAATAATAAATTATAACAGAATCATTTTTTTTATTGATAATATTCAAATATAATTATGAAAAGGTAAAACACTTTGACGTGAATTTTTCTAACTGAAACAAATAACGAAACATAAAATAAACAAATTTCGTGAAACGAAACTAATATATATACGGTGGACAGATAGCATTGCAATGTGTTGATGGTTGTGGCAAGTAGTTTTCAGGACTCATGGTGTGTGAACGAGAAGCCTATGTGAGACGACGTAGTCACTGGTGGTCGTGACTGGTATAAACGTCAGCCCAAGACAGCATAGATGCAATATTTGCCTTGCCAGGATGTAATATGCTGGCGGTGTAATCGATGGAGGTTTGCTACACAGCGTTGAAGACCACAAATATCAAATTAGATCGATTACAAAGCTGAAATGACACACTGCTGTGTTCCGTTAAAGATGAGGTAAAGTTTCTCATTTATTTCCTAGATCAAATTGACCGTCTTGTTTCACCAGTGTCGAGTGACCCCGTCCCGTCAACAGGACAAAAAACAGAATAACAAAAAGTTAAAACCCGGACAAGCAGTCACTCACATGATAGACAGAATGCCTTCAAAAGAAATGATGAGGACTTAGGAAAAATATATTAAAATAAGTAAGTCAAATCAGGTCTGGTTAAATTAACGAAAAGCCCAACACTCAATATAACAATATCTTTATTTCTACAAGTACATGTACAAAGTATACAGGCCTAGCTGACATCAATGACATACTTCTATATAGAAGCCGGTTGCAGAGCATTTCAGGCATATTAGGTCAGTTTTGTCCCAGGATGCGACCCACACCAGTCGACTATCACCCAGGTACCTATTTTACTGGTGGGGAACATAGACAGCCGGTGTAAGAAAACACGCCCAATGTTTCTACCCTCGCTGAGAATCGAACCCGGACAACGCCCTGTGAAGCGAGAGCTTTTAGCCACCAGGTCACGGGGCACAATAGTGGAATTCAATGCTTACAGACTTGATGGGAGCAGAAAGCCGAGTAACGTCAATTCGTCAGGAGGGTCCCATGTTAACTCCCACTGGGTGGAGAGAGGGAAGAGGGGAGAGGTAGTGGTACATTCCCCTTGCCGAACAAACATTCAACCAATTATACTCATTCATGTTTCCACTCTTATCTAACGAACTTTTCCCTCACATGGAGCTAGAGACATGGGAGGAAGTGCAAAATACAATCAGTGAAAATCATGGGTGCGGTGGGTACAATAAGGGAACACTGTATCAACATTCGTGGTCTCAGATTATTCAACAACTTACCAGAAGATATCAAAAACACTTTTGGAACAAGTGTAGAAGTCTTCAAGAGAAAACTGGACAAGTATCTTCACCAGGCGCCAGATCAGCCAGGCTGTGATGGATATATGGGGCAGCGGGCCACCTGCATCAACACCCTGGTTGACCAGGCTAGCACCAGACAAGCCTGGCCCATGGACGGGCTGCGGAAGTAGAAAGACTCGAAACTCATCAAAGGCACACAGAAAAACTTATGACGACCTTTCGGTCCGACTCGGACCATTAACTAGCTAAGGGCCAAAGACGGACCGAAACGTCGTCACAAGTTTCTTTCTCATAGTTGCGAGTTATATGTGTATGAAAAGCAAATATTTCACACAGAAAGACAAGCCGAGGGAGAATTCTTAAAGACAAACCTTGACTGCAACCTGAGACTCACACCCATCATGACTCACACCCATCATGACTCACACCCGTCATGACTCACACCCGTCATGACTCACACCCGTCATGACTCACACCCGTCATGACTCACACCCGTCATGACTCACACCCGTCATGACTCACACCCGTCATGACTCACACCCGTCATGACTCACACCCGTCATGACTCACACCCGTCATGACTCACACCGTCATGACTCACACCCATCATGACTCACACCCGTCATGACTCACACC